>CALNHX010008755.1:0-57017 GCA_940337035.1 Agriotes lineatus
CAAAAGAAAATAATTGCAGTGCAATGATTTATAATAAACTAGCTGACCCGGCAAACGTTGTTCTGCCCTAAAGATTTTTAATTTAAAATTAAAATGATTTTTAATTTAAATCGCGGACCCGGCTGACGCCGACGTTGTCCTGCATGAAAGTAAATAAAATACTCATAATTCGAAAATATAATATTTAATATGCGAATTACTCGACTAAAAGTCGAAACAATATAACATTAAACATCTTAAGCGTAATATAAATGCGATGGCTTCAACTGATCATTACGGCGTTGCAAGAGTTCATGAATCTAAATTATCACTGCAATGCTTTTTTGTACACAATGTTTTTGGTTTTTCCTTCATTCGCGAAAACGAAGAGCGATGAAGGTTTGCCCACTCTAGAACAGGCAACGTACAGCTGGCCGTGGGAGAAGCACGGAAATTCCAGGTTAATTCCACACACCTCCAATGACTGACCCTGAGATTTATTGATAGTCATGGCAAAAGCCAGCCTGACTGGAAATTGTAGACGTTTGAATTCAAACGGCACATCGTTGGGAATCATTGGTATTTTTGGAATCAACACGTCTTCTCCTTTGTACTTTCCTTGGAGGATGGTTGCTTCGATCACATTGTTCATTAGCCTTTTGACAGAGAGTCGGGTTCCATTGCAGAGCCGTGGCTGATTGAGATTTCGCAGGACGATTATGACAGAACCAACTTTTAATTGCAAAATGTGAGGTGGTAATCCGGACAATTCCAGGGAATTCAAGAATTCTGTGGGATAGTTGACTACTTCATCCTCGTTCATGACTGTGTCAACCGATTTGAAGGAAAACAACCGCCCCGGAATGAAATTTTGAATGGTCCCGTTGAGATGATCGACATCTTTGTTTTTCGCCGCCAGTATAGCTCGTTCGCTCAGCCAAGCATGGTTTTTGAAATTTTGCACTATGTTCGGAAAAACACGTAGAATGAGCTCTTCCTTCGATTCGGTCAGCTGGCAGAAATTAGTGGGCAATGTGATGAATCCGGTCAAGATGTCAACTGCTATTTTACCATCACCAATGTCCAACAATTGCTTTGAAAACAATTCTGCAGTTCGATCTTGTTGCAAAAACACTCGCATGTTAGTCGTTAATCGGAGGGGCTTCACATGCCGCCACAAATTTGACGATTTCAAACATGCGTTGAGTTCGTCAGCTGCAGTTGATCGTGGAATAACTGGCAGAGTCTGACGAAAATCACCGGACAACACAATCATGGCTTCACCAAAAATGTTTTGATTGTTACGAAGATCTTTCAACGTTCTGTCCAGTGCCTCCAGTGACTTTTTGTGGGCCATCGTGCATTCGTCCCAAACGATCAATTTGCATCTCTGTAGAATCTTCGCCATTGCACTGTTTTTGGCGATGTTGCATGTTGGTGTCTCATTAATTTGCATGTTCAGTGGCAATTTCAGTGCAGAATGTGCAGTTCGTCCGCCTTCTAACAAAGTTGCTGCTATTCCAGATGAAGCCAATGCCAGGGCAATTTCATGCTGCGATCGAATGGACGCCAAAAGTAATGAGTTTAAAAAGGTATTTCCGGTTCCTCCGGGCGCATCCAGGAAGTAAATGCCACCAGTTCCATTGTTCACATGTTACGATATTTTTGGAGTGTCCCCCGTAGTATTGAACTTTTGGCTAGCTGAATTTTGAACTTGAATATTTATGGTTGGCTTTTGTCAATTTTTGTATGCTTTAAACTAGGTATAATTAGCTGTATCTTATTTTTAATTATTTTCCTATAATTATCAAGCAGTTTGGTAAGCAACTCGTCGAATAATTACCCATATTCTACTAATTAAATCTATTTAGGTCATATTCCTACAGATATTTGTATATGGCGCTTAGGCAACCCCTGTTACAAATTCTTCTACACTATTCTATTTGTTGCTAGATAAAGGATATCACTTGTTGCAGTCACATTTTTCAGGCTGGTTTTTTTTCGCATCTTCTGGCCCAAAAATTTTGGAAAGTTTTGATAACTGGTAGCTGGTGGATTTTTGAGGTCTTTCCCATTTTAAACTTGGTGCAGGCTGCTTGTGCCTCGGCCGTGTGCTTGAATTTTTGAGCTAATTAGTATAGCTCAGCTCCGTTTTGATTTTTCGGAGGATCTGAAAAAGCCCTTAAAACGTTCGTATTTGATTTGGTTATACATACGTCCTTCGCAACTGCGGATTCGTCTGAGGCCAGCATTGCTTCTGCCCTTTCTTCTGGCTCAATTCCAGCGTGAGGTAAGATAAGGCCAGTTTCTTCTTATTTGGGACTTATTTGGGCATTGTGCGTTATAGCCATTTACTGCCGGATGCCATTCATTCCCTGTGGGATTCGATTTACTGTCGGACACCATTCCCTGTGGGATTCGATTTACTGTGTACTTGGATTTATTGTGGGATGCCATTTCCTGTCGGCTACGACCTTGGGATAGTTCGGACGCTTCCTGCGAGAGGTTGAACTCCCCCCTGAAGAGGCTTAGCACTCCTTGTTCAGCTGCACTCTGCGGGCATCCATACCGTGGATTTGGGCCCCTGAAACCATCAAATTGTCAAGGAGCTCTACAGCTACGCTGGAGGGGTAGCACTGCACTCACCTGTGATACAATCACCGCCTCCTAGGTCCGCTGGGCCTCTCGCTGTGTCTGCCGAAACCTCCATCGCTTCTGTCGTCCCCGGCCTTCCGCAAGCCACAGGGTAGGAGCTGACATGTTTTTACTACAGGCAAGAATCTGATATAGCTATTTGCGCCTGGTGTATTTTATAGATAGTTATTGGAATCTCGTCTCATTAACAGATAGGGCATGTAGGATATTTTTGGCATAGTAATGCTTCGTCGAGTTAGATGTTAGTGCATGCTTTTGTATGATTTTAATGTGTTATTGTGATAGGACTATTGCAAATTTTGAGCGCCCATTTTGTGCAGGCTACTGACCTTTATCGAATCATTAATCGAGCTTACCTGACTGTGAAGGCAGCTTTGCGGTTTGTTTAACATACAGATATTTATATTCACTTTCGCCGGCCGCCGCGCCCCATCGAGCTCCCCTGCAAATCGTATGTTAGATCTTTCGTTTAATTACTTCAGATTTAGGGTTGTACTCACGGCTCGTTGCCCGCGGTTTGTTTAATATACAGATCTTTATATTTATTTTCGTCGCCATTTGCTGTCAGCCGTCTGAAGTTTGCCGCGTCGTTTCGATGTTGATAGTGGCTAGAGTAGCGACATCGGTAGTCGATTGCTTTTGCAGTTTCAGTTCATGACTGATTAATCTCGGGTTAGTAGCGATTGCGTCATAAGGCCCGCCGCCGGTAGAATAATTGTCAATTCCGCGTTAATGTACTTTATTTGAGAGTCCTTACTTAGGTACAAGTTTGCCGAAGGTTTATTCAAGCGATTGCTTTAGCGTTCATTTATGCACCTGATGTATTTCCACTAGAAAAACTGCTCTGTGACTATATGGGCATATATCCTCGTAGTTTTGACATTAGAAATTTTGGATTAATTACTTTAGGATCTTACTGAGCTGATATTCGGGGTTTCGCATCAGCTGAGCGCTTGAATAACCTGGCCCTGCTATATCCTGCCTCACAGGGAATAATTAATTTATTTTTTTTTATTTAATACTAGCTATGCTCCGATTTTAACCGCGCAATGTTTTAATGTGTTAGCCCATTCACAGGTCATAGTCATTGTTGCTCGTGGGCTACTATTTGCTCGATATTTATATTTATATTTGTATTTATATTTATTATTGCATGTCGCATACTGTGTGTTTTCTTTGGTGTTGCTAAAAATATTGCCTGCTGTGATATATATATATACTTGTGTTAGCCTTGCACTATAGTACGCACCAATATATTTAAAATAAAGCTGTGATCTATTCATTGGTTGTTGGTTTGTTTATTTTTGACTTGCTGGTTTTTATCCTCGACCTTGTGTAAGGTCCGGCACAAGGAATTGGATCTGAGTCTAGGACCTGGCGCCCACTCCTTTTTTTTGTATTCTCTTTCAGCATAGCTGGAACCCTGCGACCCTCGCGGCGAGCTAGCCCAATTAGGCCGATAGTTACCAGCCGGCAAAACATCAAATATAACTTTCGCCAAAAGGTAAGGCCGACCGTCTATCTTCCCTGACACACACCTTCTATCAAAGAGTCGTACGCAGTCTTTTGTTGTTGATTCAATTGAGGAACATTTGTACGAACTGCTTCTGCTAATGCTTCGGTGTCGTATTGTTGTTCTCTTTGTAATTCGTGGTTGAATGCATCGTGCATTGGACGATTCGGTGATATCATGCCCAAATGAGACAACACTTTATTCGCCATCAATAAACACATGTCTTCTATCATGATCAATGCCTCATTGTGCATTTCGGCTGTCATTTGCAATGTTGGATTTTAAGTTTGGCGACGCACACGATGAAAAACATCCTCAGACATGTCGTCCTTATATTTGACCCACAAATCGTTTGGATTCGAAGGGGAACATGTGGATATGATAATCGCGAACAATGTGCGAGTTTGATGCGGTGATGAAGATATGACGGAATCAGCGAGCGTTTTGTCCCAATGCGAATCATTCTCGAGCAACTCTAACAGTTGACACGTCTCACGGTAAGTCGCACACGTATGCCCATTAACGGTTCTCAGTTGATGAAACGACGTCGGACCACGAACATTCACCAACAACAATCGAAGATAGTAACATTCGTGGTTATTTGGATGGACAGTGTAGATGCGACCCAGAGCGTCCGTAGCAAATACATTTGGATGTCCTTCAACTGATGTTCCTTGTTTCCGACGTTGAAATGATTTCGATGATGTGTTCCATGTGTAGTAGCGTGGCATTTCAGCATACAGCAAAGTGCGAGCGAAATAATCTGTTTGACAAACCGAGAAGAAGCTTGTCAATGTTGTCGACGGTGGCCGTGCCGCCCTATCCGCTGCGTTCTCTGTGTTGAAATACACTCGTTGCCCGTTTTCCAGATGCACTGCCAAATGTACAACTGTAGGGTGTCTTTCGTGGATCGCAAAGGAAAAGATACGCCGAATCGCCTCGTTGCTGCTCACATAGCGACCCATCTGATACTGAGATACTTCGTCGTTCGCATTTGTCACACCGAAAACAGCCATATCGCTGCCTTTGTTCACATATTTGCATATGTACTTAATCGACTTGACGGAGTTACAGTATTCCACATTGATGTGAGCCTCAAAAGCCACGGACAATATCGGCGAATATGGCACAATCCAACGATTGTCCACATGAACATCTTGCCCTTTGACCTTCACAATTGTAGATCGCCCATTGTCGGCAACTGATCGCCGACGATACAATGGATATCCGTCATTGCCTGTGACAGTGTCGACAATCAGTTCTCTCGGGAAACGCTTGGAACACTTGCCATCGATCATACAGGGTGAGTTGGTGTTTAAAACCCCGCAAGGTCCATGGATCATATTCTTAGTCACCACTGCATGCAATTTCGGATCAACAGCTTCATTCGGGATTTCGGCTGAGATGATGGAATCGATTTCATCCGGTCTGATTTTGTCAACTAACCAAACCAAAATGTGGGCATGAGGCAGACCACGTTTTTGCCATTCAACGGAGTACATCCAACAACGAACTTGACCGTACACACGGTGCTTTATGATGAAATCCATCAGAGATTTTAATTTTTGCTTAAAAACTCTGGCAGTGATATCATGTCTGTCAACTGGCGTTTGGCTGGGTAGCAGTTCCTTCTTGATTTCGATCCATTGAGGGTTACAGGTAAAAGTTATGAATAGGTCTGGGCGGCCATATTGTCTAACATATGACATCGCATCTTGCGCGTACTCGTGCATGTGGCGAGGGCTTCCGATGTAAGTGGCCGGCAAAATTGTCATTCTTCCCACGTTGTTTGCATCGCCGTCGGCATTAATCGCATCTCGGAGATGAATGTATTCTTCCGTTCTGAGCTGCTTTTGGTTCAAACGAATATATGTCAATCGTTCAGTCTCAATTGACGTACATGTCAACCGCGAACTGATGGAAAAGACGACGACACTTCAAAATGTGATTTTCTTCACCTTCACGGATCATAAGTCTGTATGAATAAAAATTCATAGCACTGACTTTTTTATTGGTTTCGGCGCCTGTTAATGGATCGACCATTTTGATGTTGAAATGGTATCCATTCTCGCCCTGCCAAAAGATCAGTGGATATTGTAGGGCATCGTAATTCCTGTGTGTTTCGGACACGCGTTTCAATTCATTGTTCCGACGATAGAGAACGATATCTCTAGATTGCAAATTTTCTCCGACTATAACAACAGCCACTTCGTCAATTGTCGGCGAATTGAATCTTCTTGCGTGCTCACCCGCCGGCGTTTTGTCAGCCCTGATGATGATGTTATGGCTGTCGGATGGCATCCGATCCAATGCAATTTTGAACAATTTGATCAATTCGTTGTTCTGATGAAGGAACGTTTGCAATTGTTCGACAACGGCTCGCTTCGTCGTTGGATTGTGAGCACAACGCTGATTAACTTCAGCATCCGAATTGCCCATGAAATAAATTTGCAAGAATTGATGGTCAGTATCCGGTGGTGGCAACAGCGCTCCTACTAAATGATATACTTGCCCTTGAATCTTGAAAGTAGGCATGAAATTGTCCCGTACAATATGCGTTGCGCCAAACGACGTCATTTGGAAGCAACTGTTGTAGTTTTGGATGTTGGCCGGGAAATGGGTAGAATCACTTCCTGTTCCAGAAACCAATGAGCGCAATGGCTCTGGTGGCGGGACCAATTGTGGCACTTTCACTTTCCCACCCGCGCAACACAATCCAGGAGTTTCGCCGCTGAATTTCAACGCCATACAATGTGGACAAACGACTGACATTTCTCCAATCGATACTGATCTGTCCGCACTGTAATCGATGTCCGAATTGTAATGGAATGCCGCTCGTTCAAGGTTTATAGGAGCACCTCGTCGGCGCAATCGGTCATGTTCATTTTGTAGTTCTCGCTGGTGTTGTGTTTGCTGTGCTCGAAGTTGTTGCTTTCTCAATCTATGCGCTTCATTGTGAGATTGTCGTTCATCTTCACTCGCTCTCGAACGTAATTGGGACATGCTAATACGACTATTTTCACGATCCCTAGCGCGCTGGTCATCATTGCGGTTCGCACGTAAAGTAGATATCCGCGCAGCTGACTGACTGCGACGACCTATGCTAACTCGTCGTGCCTTTGGCATTGTAACGGACACTATAAAACGGCACGGAATTGTTTTCACAATCACTTGTACACAAACCAAATTTGAATGTCTGACTGACTGACTGACTGCGACGACCCTGCATTCGCTTTGCCCCCTGTGGGTGCAGGTAGCGGCTGGGCCTCCCAGGCCTAAACTGTCCTTCCGAGAATTGTCGGCACAAACAGCACAATAGCTCTGATGCGGATTATGACATGATGGGGAAAACCCTTCAAACCATTAAGCACAGAATCATAAAAATATGACTGCAAATAGAAAGTCGTACAGTGTATATATAAAACACACTTTCGATATGTTCCAATTTTCCGGCTTTCCCTTTGGAGTTTTCCGAATTTTCTTTTTTGGTAAACCACCTCGGGAGTAATACGAACACAACCAAAGAAAAATCATCCAAATCGGTCAAGTCGTTCTCGAGTTTTTGCGTTACTAACACAGTAACAGACGGCGATTCATTTTTATATATAAGACTAGTCTAATCTTCTTCCGAGTCGCATCCCTCATTACTGAAGATTCGTGATCTCATGAACATTCGTTTGTGATGTCCCTCCAGGCGTTTCGGTCTTGAGCTTTTACGCTGGCTTCTTTAAGTGGTTTATTGGTCAGCTTTTTTATCTGGTCAATCCACCTCAAGGGTGATCGACCCCTGGGTCTTTTTCCGTCAACCTTGCCTTGGACGATTAATCTTTCTAGACTAGTGTCATTTGTCCTGGTCACATGGCCGAAATAAGATAAAATGCGCCTACGACATTCTTTGGAGAGCCTTTCGGTGATATTAAGCTCATTAAGTATTGAGGCGTTCGTTCTTCTCGCCGTCCACGGTATTCGGAGCATGCGCCTCCAACACCACATCTCGAAGGCATCTATTCTATTCCTATCCGAGGCGCTCAGCGTCCATGTTTCTGCTCCATATAGGAAGATGGAATATATTAGTGATCGTACCAGTTTCATCTTGGTGGTTTTGGTTATATGTTTGTCTTTCCACACCTTTTCCAGATTTGTCATGGCGTTTCGAGCGATTGCTATTCGTCTTCTTATTTCTTTTTGACAACCGCCTTTAGAACTTATGAGTGAGCCTAAAAATATGAACTCCTCCACACGTTGTATGTTAGGCAAGCGATTTTCGGGCTGCGCTGCGTTACCCCTGTCTACAATAATTATTTTAGTTTTCGTTATGTTGATTTCGAGTCCTAGGGCCCTGCTTTCCTTTATTACTCTTTGTACCAGTTCTTCCAATTCTGATTCGCTTGCTGTTATTAGTGTGGTGTCTAATACACGACTGTATACAAAATAAAGTTCCTGCATAGTTAGCTTAACTTTAATTTGAGCATAATTTACACGTAATAATGCACGTTTTTGTATTATAATACCAAATTTTGACTCACATTTTCTACTCTTATTATTACGACACTACATGGAACATTTAAGCGCTATCCAGATAAACAGTGAAGAAGGCATGCAGTTCTTTACAAATTTACCAAAACACAGATAAATAATGAGGGCGCCAACTAGTAATTTTAGAACACATGTGCACTCATAGACACGAAAACCTAGAAACTCAGAAACGGCAATCAACCTCCAGATAATTCGAGATAAGTGGGTAACAGTAACAAAATAAGACAAAAAAATAGTAAGATAGTATAATACTAAAATAGAATAACAATGTATAAATGCCAGTGCACGGGTACTTTTGTATATTTCTCATAGTACTCCAGGTGCACCCAATTAACAACAAGCTACAATAATTATACTAGCCTAACGGCCGGTCTTATAAAGACCACTAATCTGAGGTTAACTTTAATTTGCTGTTAAAGTAAACAAAAGCGCACCAAAATTTGTTTACTAATGAATAAAATGCCATAAGCACCAACGTTTTGATGCGCTTTTGTTTACTTTAACAGCGAATTAAAGTTAACGGCAGATTAGTGGGCTTTATAAGACTGGCCGTAAATATTATAGATCTGCCTTATAGGTAGGATCATAGGTTCGGACATACAATGAACGATCAAATATTAAATTACAAACAGTCTAGTCGCCTAACTGCGAATTCAACGGAGATGCAAAGGTGAGAAGTTCACGTTCAAGAATTCAACACATAAAAGTAACGGTAACGTTTAAGGGATTCTGAATGAATCCTATAAATTCCACTAGCAATTCGTGTAGCTCTCAACGTCGAAATGCAAGGTAACATTCACGTGGGCCTGAAGAGCACCACTCTAGCAGAAGTCACTACTGTACACAAATAGTTGCAAACAAAATTAGGTAATAGTCAATTTGCAAAGGTAAAACGAAAACCTCTCCCCGCAACTCGCATGAAGATGAAGAGTTCCCACTCGTAGGAGAGAAACATGGCTCTAGGCACAGTCAACTGCACAAGATGGTTACTGGGTCAAGAGAAAATTTACATAAATAAGTGGTGTTCACATAAGAGGCATTCAAAAGTGACCATGTCCTTTTGACCCGATTAGATTAGATTAGATTTCAGGACTGCCTTTTGCTGGCTTTGGGCTTTTTGTACTGTCGGGAGTTTTCAAGTTAGCAAGCCGACATCCGTATCTTTTACTAGACTTGCAATGTCCCCTACTAGTTTGCGGTTCTCAATAGAGTTAAGGCTCCAATCGAGTTGGTCTCTTTTACGCTCTAATGCTGGGCATTCAAAGAGGATATGATAGGCTGTTTCATCATCCTCTTGGCATAGTCTGCAAACAGGTTCATCTCTATAGATATTGATCTTGTGCATAAATTTTCTGAATGCTCCAGTGCCTGTTAGTAGACTGACTACTTGCTTGATTCGAGTTCTGTTCAGTCTCAACAGGGTTTTGGTGGTATGTGGATTCGGAGTTTTTAGCAATCTTTTGCAGTGTGTTGCTTGATTGTAGTTTCTCCACCTTAGTTGGTGTGCGGTATTAACCCATTCATTAATGGCTGAGCGGGTTTGTTTTTTCTGGATGCTTACACCAGGTTCTGGACCGGTCATTGCATTACGGGCTGCTTCTTTTGCGAGCTTGTCCGCCTTTTCGTTTCCTTCAATACCTTGGTGACCTGGGATCCAGCATAATTTTACTGTATTTCCCTGGCTTAAGGTTTGAAGTTTGGATTTGCATTCCTTGACCAGTCTCGATGAAGTACTGAAAGCGTTTAGCGATTTCAGTGCTGCCTGACTGTCTGAGAGAATGTGTATGTCTCGATTGAGCAGCTTCTTTTTTACTTCCTTTTACTACTATAAAGGAAGTATTGGATTCACCCCAAAAATTCGAAATTGAGTTTTCAACAGATCTTCACGTTTTAGAGTCCCCTGATCCCAAAAAACATATTTTTTTTCATTGGTCTGTGTGTCTGTCTGTCTGTCTGTCTGTCTGTCTGTCTGTCTGTGTGTCTGTGAACAGAATATCTCAAAAACGAAAAGAGGTATGGCGTTGAAACTTCATATATAAGTTTTGTGTACTATGTAGATGAGACAGCAAGCTTTTGAAGAAAATCGCATAACCGGAAGTAGGTGTTTACTCTTGTGATTTTTCAGTTTTTTTCGATTTTTTCAAAAACGGCTCTAACGATTTTTTTAAAATTTTACATTTTTCTTACATTTTTAATGTGTATTGATGTGAGATAGGTGATTTTCCAGTTGAATACTTCTAAAGTGGGTTTCTTTTGCTTTTTTTTCTATTTTTTTAATTAACTCCTATTTTAAATAAAACACCCGGTATATTATTACATTTTTGAATTCACCTTAAAATTCTAGAGAAAATTTGTCTCTTCAACTAACACTCGATTTTGTACCGTTTTTGTAGAATTTGTAATTTTTGAAAATGTTTAACAAATGGTTAAAAATTAAAAATGAAATTTTTGACTAATTATAAGATCACTGTAAAAGGAAGTTGTGTGAGTGTATCACACCAGATTTTTACGCTGATGTTTGCGCATACGTTAATAGCTTGTACTTCAGCCTGAAAGATGTTACAAAACTTTCCTAGACTAACTTTTTCGTTGGTTCTAGGATTGGTACTGTACACACCGGAACCTGTACCCCCTTCAAACTTAGATCCATCAGTGTAAAAAATGATGTTCTTATTTGTTGGAGTTGGTAATTGGTCCGGATTCCAACTTGTGTGTACAGTAAAGTTCTTTCCAAAGTCATAGGCTTTGATTATAAGATCAGAACCCATTTCTAATATTGGGTTGTTGATGTGTGACATGATCTTGCCATGTCCTACATTATTAGCTGTGATTATCCAGTGACCAGTACTTTGTAATTTGTAGGCTGCCATTCTGGCTTCACCTTCCAAGAAGATGTGCAGAGGTGGCAGATTTAAAATAGCATTCAGTGCTTGTCCTGAGGTGCCTTTAAAGGCTCCAGTGATGCACCGATTAGCTAGATATTGTATTCTGCTGATTTTGTGGATCGCAGTTGCTTGTTTTATTTTGGGCCACCAGGCGAATATTCCATATGAAATTATTGGTCGAACCATGGTTTTGTACAGCCAGAGGGTCAGTTCCTGTTTGAGCCCCCACGTACTACCTATGGCTGTTTTTCCAATAACTAATGTTTGTATGCACCTGGTGATTGTTTTGTCTAAGTGGGAGTTCCAAGTTAGTTTGGAATCGATGGTTAAACCTAAGTACTTAACCTCGTTCTCCCAGTTGACATTTGTCTCAAACAGTTTTATGTTCATTCTGTTTGTGATGTTCTTTCTACAGGTGAAAGCGACGAGAGTAGCTTGCTGGGATTAATTCTAAGATTATTCTCTAGACACCACTCTTCGGTTATCTTTAGTGCTGATTTCATTACATTGTCTACGATTCTTTGGTATTTACCTTGAATCAGTATGACAATGTCATCAGCGTATCCTTGAGTGTAGTAGCCTTTGTTATTGAGTTGGATCAGCAGTTAATCAACTGTGAGGCACCACAGGAGTGGAGCCCGATATTAAGAGCTTCAAAGCAATAGCGCAAATTAGGGCGAATCCGCATAAATGGTGTCGTGCACAGAAGATGCAAAAGCTCGTTCCATGTCAAGGCCACGAAAATGCTGAAATCCCAGCTAAACTCACCGCAATGGTAAATAGAAAACAAAGCTCTCAAAACGTCGCTACACCGCCGAAATTCTTCTACTGGTGTGGGTTAATGTACCATCTTCAACTTAAGCTTGAAGCTATAAGGTTAAACACCCACAGCTCGCGACAGCACAGAACTGCAGGAATCTCAACAGTATTACAGCATGAAACGGAAAGGTAAGGCTTATGCGACGCGCTAACAACAAACTTGTGCCCAAAACCAAAGTCCTCCAGGCGAGTGGATAACGCGCCTTGCAAAATATTAATATTCAGAGGGATTTGACACTGTAGCTGTTTACATATTTAATACATGATCGTTCCCATACATTTTCGAAAGACCTAAGCAAAACATTCATGCGGTTTCTTAACACATTCTTTATTATATATCTTTAAGCTCATTTTGTGTTGTTGTATAATGTGCTAGACAAGAAAAGGGCATTTTAGGATTAATTTTTGGCTAATAAATGCAGTCCAACTTTGAAGGCTTAACATTAAATATTTATGCTTACGTTATTTGTAATTACTAATGCAACAATTAAAAATGTATTTTGCAAATTAAAAAACAATTATCAAACGCGATTGTTAATTTAATGTGTATACGAACACATACTTAAATATCACAAATACCAATTATTATTTTATAAAATCTCATTTTCGCTAATACTCTGTCAGATTTAGAAATTTATAAAACCACGCAAGAACCACGGTTTTTTACAGCTTGATATTTTTTATGCGTTGAGCTAGCAACCTCAACGACGTTGCCTATTTGAATTTATCTGGTAGTCGTGCTCTACATACTAAGCCACAAATGGTAACCAAAGCGTTCAGAATTAAAACATTTCCGTTATGGGAATTATTTTATACTCCAGCAATTCAATTAGTTATCATCTAACAACTTCCATCAGTAAACGGGAATGTGTTTGCTAATGAATTACTTATGTGTGGTTAAAGGGCGTTAATATAGTATACACAAGATAATAACTATTCCATATACAACTCAAAATTAGTACATATCAATGAGAATTTAAACATTCCTTCCTTTCCAAGATATTATCGACTAAAGTTTCGCCTCTATTCGGAGAGCAGACTAATTCAGCACTTCAATAAACCCTTAATCTGCCCTGTGCAAGATGCTCAAATTATTTCAGTAACTAAAATTGTATTGGTGGCATATCTCTCCTACGTAAGGTAACGCTGTGGTTATGCCTATAATTTTCTGATCATTCCATATTTCCTAATTAGGCATTATACAAAAGGAATTTAGAGAACGACGGTTGACTTAATTTTTGATATATTCTTATAATCTTTTCAATAGTCTGAGCTTCATCTTGCCATCGAGGTTAAGAGTCACATTTTGTGGAGTGTATAAGCCTGGCACACGAATCCGAATAATCGGCAGATAATGAATTTTAAACGATTCTAAATGACTTAGCCTAATGGGCTTTTGATACTTGCCTGCACGCACCTTTGTTGGGGTTTCAAGATTCAGTGAAATAGCTTCAGCGCCAAAGGTAACTGCGACTCATTAGACTTTATGAGACGTTTCTGTGTGAAACTTGTAATTTTCATTGTGATCGGCTGGAGGTAGAGGTGTAATAAATTATATACATATCCGTATATATAATCAATTGTTTTGTGCTTGTACATGATTAATTATTAAATTATGTCTTAACGAAAGCATTAATTGAAAGTTACTTTTAGTAAAAAAAGAAGGAAAAAAGACATCAAAAAGTGAACGACGATACGTTTTTATGTCCAATGGCTGTCGTTATGCTACGTATAATGGCTAGACGCGCGGATGCTCAAATATTTAAGGGCGATTGTCCGATAGACCGAAACCATTACAGCATAAAATTTGCACAGCGTATTCGAGATAGTTAAGCGGCGCTCTGGCCATGGGCCACGGAAGCTACTGCAAAATTTACAACAATGTTTATGTCAGCCGGAGCTGGCAGTGAAATATCCGGGGCGTTATAGCTCACTCGCCACATAGAATTATCTTATCTCTAGGACATGCTATGGACTCCGCAGAAGTAAAACACCTCTTTGTGGGCGAAAGCCAATTTCGACCTTGCCCAGGTACATGCATACTTCAAAGGAAAATATTGTGAAACCTTGAATAATGGATACGTGTTATGTTCTTACTTTTTCTGTAGGTACTTTATCAAACTACAGATTTTTTACGAAGCAAAACCTATAACTATTTTAATACATATTAGTAAAATCCTTAAGGCTGGCGTTTGGGTTATGTTGAAATAATAGGGACAGATTGATACATAGGAATCACGTATTATCGATTCACACGCGTCGCATGAAGTTAAACGAGACTTAGTTTCAAAGACGAATGTTGGCTGCTTAGCGTAAGCTATTTTATAAATGGTAACAGATTCGCTTGCGCTGTAAAATTGTATTCAAAATATCGACGCTTTTGTAGGTATTTTTCATTTGTATTTCTGTCATCCAACAGTAAAATTTACTTGTGAAAAATAGAAAACAGAAACTGTAAAATAGCTTACAGGAAGATACGATTTTTGATCTTTCATTTAAGACCTCAGTGAACTATTTCTGACGTTTAATTATTGATAGTACGTGATTCCTAAATAAATTCAAGCTGTTGTCATTTAGGGCGAATATTACAACGCCAAATGTCGGTTATCGGTGCTGTTTTTGCAGACACCTGATAAATTTCCACATAAATAGCATATAAATAGTTTAGGCATTGTAAGACAGATGTCGTGTTGTCGTTACAAAACTATATACAAAACCAAGGTTGTGAACATGGCACGAACTGCGTTAAATTTAGGACGTGGATATAGTCCCGTACGTCGGACCCGAAAATAAAATTTAAAGTCCCGCACGGGCGGAGTTTTATCAAGCGTTTGCGGGGTTCATGTCCTATGGTACGGGATTGCTAATTATTCGTTAGAATCCCGACATACTTTCATACACTTTTGCAGAGATTTTATTGCTTCCTAAAAATATGTGATTACTAAAATCTAAGAAATGTCCGTAAAAGTAAATGCTTATAACATACCGGCAAACAAATGTTATGTAAACATAATCCATCATCAACAATTTCTGAATAATTCATATCACAAACGATTTCTTCTATTGTCTCTACAGAATGGGATTAATCGAATTATAGAATATTGTTAACATTTCCTTCGCTCATAATGTCTACCAAATTTTTGGTGCTTTGGCAATCATGTTCTACTACTATATCATTATTATTACTGTAATAATCGTGTTCTACAAGTCCTTCGTTCAATACCAAATTATTGGTGTTTTGGCAATTACTATATACGTCGTTTTGAAAATTAATAACTTCAACTTTCTCGTGAATGCAAAGTATTTTATAACATAATACTTTAATGTTGAGTTTGCGATACTGTATAACTTGGGGCAGTGATTTTTAGCATTGTCGAGAGTTTTGCAATTTTGTTTCCAAAATTGTACTTTATTCTCTGTTTTTCATGTAACATTATGGCTTCATTTAATTCTTCATAACCGTTAAAGGCATCGTTTATCTTTAATTCATATGAAGTTGCCATTGTTGATCAATAACGTTAATAGCAGACGACAATATTAATTAATATACATCGATGAACAGAGCAGCTGACCGACACACTACAAGAACGGGGAACGGATAAGAGTACAGGAGGAAAGACCGCGCAAACGTATGAAAAAACTCCTCCCGTGCGGGACTTAAAATTTTATTTTCAGGTCCCACGTACAGGATTATATCCACGTTTTGCAATGCAGTGGGAAATGCGAAATTTACAATACGGTAAATCGCGAATACGAGTGACAGTTAATGATTATTATTAGGGCCCGGATTTATAGCTGTTTTGCTATACGTAATAATTAATAGCTGAACAGAAATGTGTAGACCGAAATATAAATTATGAAGAAAACAATTGTTGAAGAATATTTATTTTTAGGTTGAAAAAGAATGTTTTTCCGCAACCGTCTTAAAAGTCATTACTACTGAAATCTGTCATTAAAGTAGACGTTTCTCTTACCTTTATAACAGTTATATTATAGAGTTGTTGGAAACCAATTTGCTTTACATTGTCACAAACTCACAGTCTTTTATAAAAATATTATACAGTGTGGTACAAAAGTCTGAAACACTTGAAATATCTTGCAAAATCCTGTTTTGTGGTAAAAGCGCTTGAAGGGGTCAAAAAGCATTGTAAATTTGCTATCTTTTGAAATACTCTAGAACTATATGCAGTGGCGTACACCAGCAGGGTCAATTGGGGCATTTTTTTTAAATGATACCCCCTATTTTTTGTTCGAGGAAGTGGAAGTGCACCTCGTTTTGAGTATTGCAGTATAAAAGTTTTATGAAGTTGCATAAAGAAATTTTCGAGAAAAATGCAAATAAAGCAAGATGTTTCAGGTGTTCTAGACTTTTTTACCACACTCTATAGTCGTACAATATGCAACATTATGGAAACGATAATGAAGATTATTAAACATTAAAAAAAATCATTTTTAATCTGACTTGTCCAGCTGCTGTACGCTTTAATCGTTACTTTTGATTGTTTAGTTACAAAACCCTATTTTTTAAATAACTAAAATATTTTATAATATTATTTTAATAAAAATTACTATTTATATCTAACTTTGATACGGCTCTGTCGCTGCATGCGCGCCTCTAAAAAGCATTATTTTATAGATGTTGTATAAGGATCACCTAAATAGTTTAATTATCACGTTCAACACAAAACCGTTGAATGTAAATATGCAATGTATAAATAAAACAATTTTAAAAAGAATTTGTTTGATAGTATCTTGTAATGTTTAAATAATCTATTATAAAGTGGTCATCTCATTTCCAATGTATTAATATTTGAATAATAATTTACTGTTGAACTAATTTCAGTGACTATTTCCCGCATCTTCTATTATCCAATCAAACGCCATAATTTTCCAAAATTCAACCAATCACGTGTTTTTATAGTGGCAAAAAATCAAAATTTTTCCTTGGAATTTTATCAGTTTCTTTTACCACGTGTATCTATGGAAACCACCAAATATGTTGTTTTAAGCAATGTGGCATTTGAAAAACGTCATTAAACTGTCATTGTGAATCAGTATAAATGTCATATTCATTGTATACTGATACAAAATGAACCTATATTTGGGAAATACTCCACAAAATGTGTTTCGGGCTCATGATTTTGCTCGGAACATGTTTTACTCAAAATTTGTTGTTTTTTGACAATGCCCTCAACAAAATAACTTTGACAAAAACCCTCATTTATCCAGATAGTTTGTCTTGTGACATTGCCAAAACAACAAACCTTCGCAAAACATTTTCACCGGAAAAATCATTTGCCCTTAATACATTATTACTTATAAAAATTCAGTCATTAAAATAAGTACATTTTGGCTTAAATATCATGAATCTGGAAAGTATGTAGCTGGTTGAAGAAGAGAGATTATAACCCTGTATAGTGTATATGCTAGGATACCTGACTCTCGCTCAGGAGACCCGTGTTCATTCCCGCTACCGAAAACTTTTTAAATTGAATTGTAGTTTATATTTTCACGTACAATTATTAGAAATACATGTTATTATTACAAATAATAATGTAACAGATTAGCTTTTTACGTAATACTTATGTACTTTCTTGCTTAATTTACTACTAATGTACTTATTAAATGTTGCATTCATATATTATAGAATACCATATATCCGTTTCCACCACTTAGGGGGTGGAATTTTAGAAATCATCCCATTTTATTGATGAGATATTTAGAAATTCGTGAAAACACAGTTTACCCCTTTTCACCCCTTAAGGGTGAAATTTTGAAAAGTTATTTCAGTCAGTCTTATACTGAAATGAACCCAGAACGAAAAAAATCATTCTAACCCCCTACCCATTTTCGGTTTTCAGTTTGTACCGCTTTAGTGGTGAAATTTAAAAAAACTCTAAAACCCTTTTCTAAAGATTTGAAAAACACACCTATATACCAAAAAAAGAATGCTCTAACTTAACAATCACAGGAGATACAAGGAGTTCTATACTTCACCCCGAATGTAGATTCGAACTTTAAGGGTTGATTAGGGCAAAATCCCGAAATGAGTTTTTAGACATTTGCATTGGATACTTATGCAAGCAAACACGAAGTCGATATTTTAGCAGGTCGAAGAGATACTGACGAATTCGTGAAAACACAGTTTACCCCTTTTCATCCATTTAAGAGTAAATTTTTCAAAAAATAATTTAAAATGTTAATTACTTCGTTACATTTTTTATTATTTACTGACAATTAGTATTTTTTAGAAATGTAAATTGGATAAAGAAAAATCTCATTTAGACAACTGTAAAGAAAACATTTACAGGATTTTTGTAACAGTAATTCATTAACAGGGCTAGACTAGAGTTTCTAGAAGCCATTTAACTAGATATCAATTTGAATTTAAAAATATTTCTCCTAAAAAGCGCCTTGCATAAAAACGGAAAAATTCTGCAAACATACTACTTTTCGGTAAATGATAAAAAATCTATAGAAGTAATTAACATTTTATATTATTTTTTCCATTTATAAATCTTTACGTCTTCACATAAAAAAATTTAATTTTAATATTAAGTCTTGGTATGTGAAATTTTGAAAAATATTAAAAAATTTCAAAAGTTAATAATTAGCTAAAAAATGTAATTGAAATCTTACTTAATTTCCTAAAAATAGCACATTTTGGATTTTGACAATTTCGAAAAACTCCCTTTTTTAAAATAAGTAAAA
Source organism: Agriotes lineatus (assembly GCA_940337035.1). Lineage (NCBI taxonomy): Eukaryota > Metazoa > Arthropoda > Insecta > Coleoptera > Elateridae > Agriotes > Agriotes lineatus. Next base: position 19,099 of record CALNHX010008755.1, read on the forward strand.
ATCACTCGGTATATATGATACGGGCTAAATAGGTTTTTAGACAAGCACAAATTATTGACATAAAAAGTTTTTTCGAAAAGTCAAAATATTTTTATCTACCACCACTACTAAAAGTAGGCCTTTTAGCGCTAGCTTGTTTCACTAAAAGTGACGTTTTATAGTTTACCGTGTTTAAAGAAATCAGCTGTTTACTTTTAGCACATGTACTAAAAGTGAAGCGAGGTTCAAAACTACAATTTCGAACTGCAAGTGAAGTTGTGAAGCTATTCCAGTTGCTTCTTGCGTTACAAGTAAAGCGTTTTTGAAATAATTAAAGCGTTATGTAATGAATACAGTCATATGTGGAGTATCAATAATTACATTTCGTAACTCACCTTGACAGCACGGGCGTGGCCAAACAATCGCCAGCGGCGTAGGCTACTATTCATTATGACTCAGCGTCGCAGATGCGAACCTTTCTTAAATCGATATTTATCGATTAATAACGGTAAAATTAAGGTCGTAGATAAAATATTGTATGCAACGCGTGCTAAAAGTCGTTTATGCGCGAGACATGAAAATTATGAAACGAAGCCGAAGGCTGAGTTTCATAATTTTCATGTCTCGCGCATAAAAGTCGACTTTTAGCACTTGTTGCATAAATAGCTATTTTCCCATATTAGGCCGACTTTTTGGCGGTCACTGTACATAATAGATTCAGAATTTGGCTAGAATCAGTTAAACATCACTTGGTTCCTGTTTATTCTAACTAAATTTCACAGATTTTTTTTGTTATAGTGACTGAAAGGCCAAGAAGCATAAAGTACCGGATTCAAGGTAAACTGAGGTTTCGATAATACACACATACAAAGGCCATGAAGCTTATTTTACTTAAAATCACAGAATAATCTTAAAATTATCTGCACTGGCAAAAACATCTGTCCGTGTTTTTGACCCACATCTGCTTAGAGCACATCTGCTCAGCAGAGAAACAAACCCTTGCATAAGTTGAATAGTGAGGTAGAAATTTTACAGTGGAAAATTCGAGTGCGTCTATATTAATACAGATACCAGCACCACACAACACGATAAAGAAAGAGGGACGATTGGTGAATTTTCTTCGTTTCAATCCCCAGCCTTAAGACAAAATGAAAAATATGTTCTATACTGGGTAAACGGTTCAGTTCTACCACTGCTACATATAACAGAACGAACTAACTTTTTAACACACCGCATAGACGGCAGTAGTTTAATTAAAATAACTTTTAAATTTTTTACAATAACGGCTGCAGACTAACAAATTGCTGCTCTACTCATTGCACATATTACACTCACATTAACTACTTTCGACTCATCGCTAGTACAATGGGCCAATGAGCTCTGAAAGATATTTATTTATTTGCAATTTAGGACTTTTCTGCAAATGTACACGGTGACATCTTTTATTTAAAAATAAGAGTGATTAAAATTGGCCTGGTTAAAGTCTCAAAATATGAGTGAAAGGAAAAGCCGGGCGTTTTAAATATATTGTTGTTGCAATGGTATTTATGTATGTAAATGGTTTTATATTTTGACAATATTTATCATGCTTTAGCAATTACGTTTGACTTTTCTTTTTATTTATTTATTTTTCAACGAATTCTCTTTTAATAAATGAATTTTTAATGTACTTCATATGCCCTATTAAATTATTAATTATCAATGGTATAAAATATTAATAGCTCCAGTAGAAGACAAGTGCTCTTAATAAAACAGGTCGGAATTTCATAATACAATAACTATTGTTATTTCTGAAAATTTATTTTTGTTTTAATAAAACCTTACTTCAAAATCAAATGACAACTTTGTACCTATCAAAGTCGTTTAAAATTATGAATGTAGAAATTAATCATAAATACACATTTGTTACCATATGGCATTCAATAAACACTACAAACGGTAAGTAATTCCTTTTTAATTATTTAACTTTACCTTTTTAATGCTTTTCTTTCAGTTCTTTATATAAATACCTGTAACTGTCATTTGTGCAAGAAACACAATCCGGACCATCCGAATCCAACAGCATTCCGGCCGCTCACAGCAGTTTTATAACTTGCACACCAAACCTAGTAGAAATGCAATCAGCTACTAGCAAACTGCACACATCCTCCAGCCAAAACTCGACAGGATTCTTGTTACTTCCACATGGATACTTGAAAAGACCCACCAGTAACAACTGCAATGTCTCTCTTCAAAATCCAGCAAGCAGTCGTCAATCTAGCAACACTAGAATTGCCAAGGTCCAAGCAACAAGACGTCGCTCCAAGAAGATGCTCAATGAAGTACAATAATAATAAATGAAAAACCTCCTATCCAATACGCAAGATCTTTACTCTATCAGGAAAGTCCATGTGGACCACTTAAAGAAAATAAGCCGCCCATTATTAATACCACATAGTGTAACCAATTAATAATAAACGAAGTACAGAATCCAATTCCAATAATCACTTTTGTAGCTAATCTCAGTATGATTATATTCTTCCTGTCATATCCATTCTTCTTCGTAAATTCAACATATCTTCTTGTTCTTAATTTTTTTTCTTCTTCTCGGTAATTTTATTTTATGTAAACCTTTCCATGGACCAAATAGATATAAAGATCTTATTAGAAAAGAATTTACTTTCAAATGTTTGCCATTTACAAACTAGTTTAACGCGTTTTTCAAATCAAATTTTATAAAGGGTGTTTTTTAGAGGGATACAACTTTAAATTGAAATAAAACACAGAAAGATGTTTTTAATATCCATGAAATTGGCTTTATCTGAAAGATAATTTTATGACAATTATGTTTCAATATGATTTCGGACATGTGACGGCCGCGGCTGGCGTGTACATAACGTAATCTGTAGGTCCAATTTTCACACACTCTTCGCGGTAAATCAGGCTGTATTTCGGCAATAACGCGTCGAATGTTGGCTTCCAAGTGCTCAATTGTTTCCGGGGTATCGACGTAGACATGCGACTTTACATATCCTCAAAGAAAATAATCTAATGGCGTCAAATCGCACGAAAGAGGTGGCCAGTTAAAAATCCATTTCGCGGATCTGTTTTTCCAAATACATACATTAATAGTTTTGATTTTATTTGTAAATACATAAATTCATTTTTGTTATTTTATAATGAAATATTTTTAATAATTTTATCTACGGCAGTGTGTAAAATTGCCTTTTAGTTAGCAGTTTTAAGTTTGTAAAACGACTGTTTAATAAAATGTTTTCATTAGTTTACGTCGTCAGTAGCAACGTGTTTAAAAGATTTCATTAGGTACATCGTCAGTAGCAACGTGTTTAAAATTAGAACCAATTGCTAGTAATTCTAATTTACATGTAAAATATTTTTTTATATTCACCGTATTTTTTAGATTATATCGTAGATAAAATATTGTACGATACACATGCGTAAAGCATCTTTAGTCACTCGCGGGGCTTAAAACGCTCGCTCATTCGCGTTTTAACTCTACCCCACTCGTGCCTAAAGGGTAGCTTTACGCACTTGTATCGTAAATTACTATTAATAATATAATATAACAACTTTATACTAAAACCATTCAATATAAATAACATTGTAAGTATCCCCCGTGAATCTACCATACCGTGCAGTAAACCTCTAATTTAAGTTTAAACTTAAAGATACATATTAAAATTTAAGAAACTACAAGTTTTCTTTGCTCGAATCATTTTACAACTAATTATTTACCGGTTCATTAGCAGCTTTAACAGCTTCCAATTCCACTTGAATAAATTATACATAAGTTCTTAAGAGCCAACTTAAAAGTAGAGCTCTCAACTTTCTCTATAATTTGAGCTGTTGTTGAAAAGATGGGTACTTAATTATTCATAATATCAAAAAATATTTGAAATATGTCAAACAAAGAAAATTACAAGACTAAGACTTCTTCCTGCTATTACATTTACGTTGTGAGGACAAATTTGAATTTAGTGCTTTCCTGCATTTTGCTGCATTTGTATCTCAGATTTTGTTCCCGGTTCATTTACAGTTCATTTACAAGTTTAGTTGTGTTTCCAAACTTCATTCCGTTCGTTTCGAATATTAACGTCGCTCAGCTTATTTACGTTCGTCGATATTTAATTCCAGAAGTAACTTTGTTCTCGCATGCCATATGACGCAATGTGCCCTTATCATATTTTTAACGGGTTCACGACGACAGAGAGGCGATTGCCTGGATTATAGGTATTTCCCCTTCGTAAACGGAAATTTTCTAATTTAAGATTTCATCATAGTGACATATTTCGTTAGCCCCATAAGTTGGAGAGAGTGCGAATTTTAAGTAACGCCTGGGCGTTTTTATTTGGTTTTGGAAGTTCAGCCCGGAGAGATTCATTTCCGCTTAAGAGAGTCGACAACCGTTTTGAATTCGCGCGAGGCCGTGCTTTCGATGAAGATAAATTTAACTGTGTGCTTTCATCAGCGGCTTACGTTTGTTTCGTGTGTGCGCATGTCGTCTATTTAAATGTCCCGATATCTGAAGTCCCGTCGATCAGAGATCGCAATTGTTGATGTTTTGAGTAAAAATGACTTTTTCCTCATTCTGTGTTTGAACTGCACGTGTTAGGACGGTATTGGGGATTTTCTTAAAAGTCTGTGGGTGCCGTTCTAAGCCTTGAATTCCCGGTTATCGCAAAGTGGACAGCTTCAATTCACGTCGTTGACGAATTATTTCGTGGGAATCTCAGTGGCAGGCTTATTTTGCATCATAAAGTTCCCGTTTATAACCCTCGCCATGTTGTCACGAACTTTATATTACCCTCGATTGGGGATGATCCCAGGCCTCTTCCGTAGCTGCTATTGTAAAGTTTCTTCAAGCGCCTTTGTGCAGTTTGTTTGAGAAGCGGCCGCCTACAGCTCCGTTTGACATCGAACGCAGCTAAATGAGCTCCTTAAGGTACCGTTTTATGTATTTGTTTTACAGTGCCTTAGTTATAGTGCACGTAGTGTTTCGTCAAAGTGTCGGACAATTTTGCGTAAAGTTGCTGTTATCGTAGCATTTAGTGTTTGAACCATTGTAGTTGCAAATATGTCGAATCAATTAATTACGGTCAGATTTTATGTCTCTGCTTAACCTAACGTGGCGATTGAAGTATGTAACGTATTTGAACCACATTATTTCGTTACCGTCAAGTATTATTGTTTATGAGTCAGTGCTTTGATCATTTAATGTTGCTACCGTTTGCGACTCGTTTTGGTTATTGGTTGTCAAGTTTGATTACTCGTTACACTTATGTACTAAACCATTGTTCATTGACATACTATTGTTAATATAGTCCATTTTCATTTAACTGGGGATTTCTATTGAAGTTTACGATCTTTGCATGCGATTTTGTATGTATTTTCATTTGTGAAAGGAGTTCAGAAAGCTGCACAAGAGTTTTCCCGCAATGTAAGTTCAGCGCCGTTGTTCGTGGCTCGTCGACCAAACACTGATAAGGTTAAAGTTAGAAGATGCACCCATTTGCTTCCGCTTTCCTCGTTGGTTCACCTATTAATTACTCCTAGTAGGAATGTGGTGGTGTCTTAGCAAGTAACATCTGCATTTCGTTTACCGGATCGTAGCCCTAATCTAAGGTCGTAAAGAACCACCCCTTCCCCTTCTGAGCGAAACCTGCAACTTTTGTTAGAGCCCATCGTAACGGGATTGGGGCAACGGATCTGTGCGATTTTCCAGATTTTGTATGTAGCAATTTGACGCCTCGTCGTAATATAGTTTTTATGTGGTTACAAACTGGCGTTTTTATTTTAAAGAGAATTTTATGCTCTAACAAGCTGGCATCCCAACGTGGTGTCATGTTTTTTTGTCATAAAGTCGATTTTAGACTGTAACAACGTTCTCAAATGAAATTCGCCCCAGCCTTGATAAACTAGATGCAATGGAAAATCTTAATTAATTTTTAAATGTAACTTTACCACATATGCTTCTACTATCTCTTTTACTGAATGTTCTCATATGAATGCCATACGCTTTGCATATTTCAATATTGCTGTAGGGATTAGTGACAGCTATTGTGCGCTCATCAAACGAAGCATATCTATGCGGCTTATTATCTTCATTTTTGTAGTACACTTCATAATATTTGAAAGATATTTTTGATTTTATTGCTCTTTCACCTCTCTACCACATGCTCTCTACAGCACTTTATGGCATTTTAAGAGAAACAGCATTAATATTTCTCGTAATTATTGTGCTTTGTTTCTATTACAGAAACCAAGGCGTACTAAACAAGCAAATTTTATTAAATAAATTAGTCACATTTTCAAATACTTAATTTATGAAAACGGTTGCAGCCTATAGTAAGGAAACCATTTTAGTATTGCAAATGAAAATTCTTATCATACAGTTAAGTAGTAGAGTTTTTTTCTAATTTCTGTTTTTCTACTATTTTTTCTTCATACAACAAATTTTGCATAATTATTTGCATTAACTTATGGGGGTTCTTCTGAATAATAACACTCATATTTCATATGAATGTAAAATAAATACAATAATACTCAGCTTCCATTAGTTCAGATAAATAAATCGTTTTACGTAAAACCCTCAATGATCTTAAATAAACAGAATCGGAGTATTATACTTCTCGGTTGTTTTAATACGACGTATGGTAACAGCTAAGAAAATTATTAAGTTTATCTAAAAGATTATAGCACTAAGAAAATAGTGAAAAAAAAGGTGTGCTGTTAAACTTGACCATGGATAGAAGACTGACAATAAGTGATTATTAATTCCGTTAGGAGGTGATTGTTGTATTGTGGCGTCCTGTTGAATGCAAGCCCAGATAAGGTAGGTGCGTTGGCATGTTGGCTAACAACCGCATGCTGTAAAAAAGATACGGGTACGATAACTAGACAGCAGTCTGGAGTAGTTAAATAGACTGAGCATAACTGACCTTAGCAACGGAGGAAGGATTTGCATATAGGATCGTGGAACGCATTAAGCTTACATAGAGCAGGTGCTCTACTTAACCGGGTGGAAAAAGTATCCAAATACATAACTGAAATGACAGCTCGACAAGAACAAGATGGGGAGTAAAGGTAGACATGATTGCGGAACGGGCTTTCTATTTATGCCCCGACATAAGACGCAGAGGACAAGGATAAAGATCAGCTCTACAGTAATCTAAAATGTTGATAACAGCAACAATAACTACATGAAGAGCATACGTGGTGATTTCAATGTCAAGACAGGGAAGGAGGAATATCTAGGAGCCACAATTGTGAGATATAGCCGACATGAAAAAATAAATAAAAATGGCACGGGGATAGTAATAGTGGACTTTACGGCCATTGATGGACTACGAGTTGGGGGGAATTTTTTCTACATAAAGGCATGCCGCCCAAAAAATAGGGTACACCTATTTTTCCAATGTAAACTCAACTTTTAGAATAATACCTTAGTAAGCTGTGTATCTAAATCAACTGTCACATTTTTCACTGCATTCGAACGGTCAAAATCAATTTGTTTGTTTGTTACTTGAAAACACACTTCGTCATTTGAATGGTTTCGAAAAAAGAATAATTGTCTATGGGTTAATGCGAGGATTGTCAATAACAGCGACTGTCACTCAGTTTAAGTGTAACTTCTATCCTGAAAATATCAGAAATTTGCTTCCATGGCAAATGGATTGCAAGTTGTAATTGCCAACAGTGGCGACAAAAAAAATATTAATTTACTTTTTGTTGTTACGTATTTCCTGTGTTGATATCAGTACTATATCGTTTTTTATGTTTAATTCGTATAACATTATAACAAAATTATAGATAACTGGAAATGTTTTTATCAATACCAAAATGTAAAACTAATGCAACTAGCTATATTTACGTGTAACTGATTTTATTGTCGACAACTGTACAAGACATTTAACGAGATTAGAAGTTGTCAGCCTAGTTGTAATGTACGTCTGCATAAAAGTGGAGTTTTATTTTTCAATGAAGATTAGAGTTAGAGATGGGTCCTGCATTTTACAGAAGTATTAAATGACGACAGCAGATTCCATCGCTCACAAGAAAAAAGATGATGTAACTGAAGAAAAGCAGTAGGAAAATCAACGAGACAATAAAGAAGAAGACGCAAAAAACTCACTCTATCAAAAGTATAGAGAGCCATTCAATACCTACAAAGCAGCAGTACCAAAAACTGACAACATACCAGCCAAATTACTTAAATATGGAGAAGATAATCTGACAAAAGCGATACATAAACTGATCACTTAGATCCCATATGAATGGAAATTATAAATTGAAGATAAACCGCAACTTAGTAACCAAGTGGTTTTTGTTAATTAGGATTGCTAGTCGTCCTAGGTGGTCATTGGTATCAGAATTGTTCTGGAAAAATAGATGGCCAGATATAAGCGTAGTTGCTTTTTGATATTTTACTTATTCCTACAATGTTGTAGTTGATAGCTTTTACTTCTTACTCTAATCGCTCCAGATCTTCCTTTGACCTCATATTCAATGTCACCTTTTAGCGAATCCTTGTCTTTCCGAGACTCCTTGGGGCAGACCTAGGAAATTGCGGTGCAGAATTCTGAGCATCGTAATTTACTGGTCTAAGATAACGTTAGTTGAACATTGGCTATACATATATATTCCTAGAAGGTTATTGGCATTAAAACATTATTATTTTGTTCACTCCCGGAAATTTTGTTTTACCTGAACGGACATATCTGATGAGCATTCTTCTATCCACCACCCGGGGTGGCGCCCCCTGCAGGACTAGCAGCCTTATGCGGGTTTAATCCACCAAATTGGAAGCTTTTACGGTTTTATAATAAGCTCGGTGTTGTAGTTTCAGGTTCCGCCATATCATAATTCACTGCGGCGGACTTTATAACTACTGTTACTTATAAAAAGCATAATTAGCATAAGAACTCAATTTGTGCATAATCTTTGGCGGTGTAAACACGTCTTTATTTGAACTCAGCCGTCGTGGAAACGCCGCTTTATTCTCCGCCTACGGTTATATGGTAATCTGCTTTACCGGCAGGCTCGAGCAGTTGTTTGACACCGTTCGTCTTGTTTTCGGCTGTTCTTGTAAAAGTGGAGTCAAGCGGCAGAATTCCTGTAATACCTGTGCTCCAAGTCTCTCACTTAGCTTCGGGCAGTTTGAAATGGTTCTTCATGGAAGCTCCGCCTAATGGCCACTGGTGTGGGACAAATCCGTCGGCGTCCTTGAACCGGTTCATTTATTACAAGCCGTTCTAGCGATTGACTGTAATTACAGGGTGACTGAAGTACTTTATTTTCGGTCTAGGACAAGTGGGCGCAGCCAACTCGGCGCGGCCCATCTCGGCGCGGCCAACTTGGCGCGGCCATCTCGGCGCGGCCAACTTGGGGCAAGCCAACTTGGCGCAGGGACAACTGGGCGCAGGACAACTTGGCGCGAGCCAACTTGGCGCGAGACAACTGGGCGCGAAACCTAAGCATACCGGGTCCGGCAATTCTGCGGGCTGGAAAATATTTCATGAACTACGAGAGTTGCATAAAATTTGCTCATATAAAAGTTGAAGGTACGAAGATTTTGCATATCGCTAAAATAGTTTTGGTTATACAGAGTGATTAAGAAATTTATTGCAGCTAGCCAGTTTTTTTTTGCGAAATTGTCTGTACTTGGGTGGCTTAAAGGTGTTGCGCCAAAATGCTAATTATTTTAATATAAATGTGTATGGGTCTTACGTCACCTCTTTTGGAGATATTAACGATTTTATGCAAAAATGCTGAATTTTGGGCGGTTTGCTGTAACAGAAAACAATTGAATGAACGTTGCCAAAATAATTTTTCTGAATTACCTTTTTTTAGTGTAAAATAGTATCTCTGAGCATTAATGCTATGTAGCGCTCTCAAGATTTGCAAATTTAATAATTTTGAATTGTTTTTACAATGGCACACTATTTTTATATTTATGAGATTTCATCTGATAGCCTTCGTTATAGATCTAAATTCAACCGTTTTTCAGAATTAGATTGAACATAAACAAACAATTTAAGCTTTTTAAGATGTCTTTAAAGGGACAACAAACAAATAAACTTTGGCAGATACAAATTTAAACACTCTGAGCAAAACAAAAAACCAGAGACACATTGTATATTGAAAAGGTAAAAACATATGATATTTGAAAATAAAGGACCAAACAAAAGAACTGAGGACGTCGAATAGAAATGTTGGATTTGTCATTTTCCGCCTGTAGCCCGGAAATTATTCTGTTTGTTGCCCTCAAAATGTGCAAATAATTTTTTTAATAACGAATATTTCCATTTAATCAAATCGAAATTGAACATCCCGTACACATAATATGTTGAGGTTTTTATCCGGAGGGTATTTTGTTCGGGGGACACAAATCAGGATATATTATCTAAATATGGAATTGACATTTGTTTTATTTTCTGTTCTGTGGAATTTCTTTTCATTTATAACTGCTATTTGTAACAAAACGTATCATAAAAGGATAGAAATGGCCCTGTCTAAGCAAGTACAATGTTTCATCGAATCTGCTTTACGAGGAAGCTATAAATCACTTCTTGTAGAAAATATTAAGAGAATAATATTTCTGTGCAGATAAGGATTGACAGCCAGCAGATTCTCATCAGATAAGCAAAGAAGTACTTCCTTTAAAAATTCGCGTTTCAAAATTATTTCGCTCCCGCTTGTCTCGCGCCCAGTTGGCCCGCGCCAAGTTGGCCCTGCGCCAAGTTGTCCCTGCGCAACTTGTTCCATTACGCTTCATTTCGATTTAGGTGACATAATGAAGTCAGCTGAATTTCGTTCGGCATTTTTAGCGTCACATGAGGGTTGCGAAACTGCAGCGACTTCGCCTACTTGAGATGCTGCATTTCCTCCAGGCGTCACTGGAGAGTTGCAAACACTTCAGCGATTTCGCCTACTTAGGAAGGCCTTTCTGCTTCTGGGGCCTAACGCCTGGGTGCTTTGCTTGTGACGTTTGCCGGCATCCTCCACCTGAAGGTGCAGCTATAACAGCTCATTTGGAAGCTATTCGATTCACCTCCTGCAAAGGCATGATGCCCTCAGATCCGTAGCATACGACCTAATAATCTGTGGTAGTGATATTTGTACCTCAAGCAATGTGAAAGAAACTGTAGCTGTTGTTAATATGTAAATTTTGTATATCACTGGCTTAATCTAAAATGGCGTATGGAATTCTGCTAATCACTGCTATGTTAGTCTCAATTGGGGGTACACCGGACGAGTAAGTAATGCTTTTAAAAATTTATGTGCTGTGTACTTTATGCACCGTGTGTCAAATAAATCCAATGCACTGCGTATATCATCTATTGTCTGATTTTTTACTGCTACCTTCTGTATTTCAGATATTGTGTTAATGTTTTATAAGTTCTCGACCCATCTGAGAATATTTTTTGTAATTAAAAGACTCAATGGCGCACATTATATTTCGTAATTTCATCATTTGAAGAATTGCACGTCGTCTCCACTGAGTCTAGCTGACGGACCCTCAAATATACCCTCGTAACGTTGCGATATTTGAAGTTACTTAAGGAATACATAGTTAACCAGATAGGGCGCTAACAGTACATTTACACGAAAGGTAAATGTCAAAATTGCCTGAAACCAATACCTATTTAATTCCGGCACTGTTAAAATTTGAGCGCGAGCTACACATATATTGTAATGGTGGCTTATTGTATTTTACAAGCACCACAGTTGGTTGCGTCATAATTATGTAATAGCTTATTACGTTGAGACGCCTTTTATTTAATTACGTAATATTACCTCTACTATTTTCTTTCAAACTGATTGACTTAATGTGAATTTTAAATTTTATTCTGTTTAATAAATGTATTGCATTTGAGACTCTTAAAAGGGGTGGTTCGTTAATCTAGTTGTCTGTTCTTTGAAATTTTAATTTTATAATGACTTTCAATTATTGACTGACACTAACTGTCAGCTGGACTTTTAACAGTGATCAAACAATAATCAAACCAAAAATGACAAATATTCTTTCTAAAAAATGTACAGTGACGCCTATAATTGGCCTAACGGCTGTTGGCGGAGTACGGAATAAAAAAATACTCACAAATCAATTGCTCAATTCACTAAAGTAAGTACTGTGTTATATTTATTTCACTCGTTTAATTGTCTTTTATTCAATATGCTTCTATAGGACTAATTAAGACCAACCTGAATTCCTCTTACTTTCACTGCTAGTCACCTCAAAACGTTACTGCTCCCGACGTTCACAGGTCAGCTCATCGACAGACCAGCTTCGAGACTCCGCCAGCCATTTAACAAACTCCAACCTGTCCAAACCATGGCTGCTTGCAGATATGGTCGAGTTCCTTGTACTCCTGCACGGTACTGTCAACTTAACAGCTTCCTGGTAAGTTCCCACTAACAGATGTACCCAAACTAATCTTCTATTTTCCCCAGCTCCTACTTTGTAGTAATCAACCAAATAGAACAGTCCAAATCAATCAGTTACATCGGCAACTTCCTTCAAATGATCGACTCGTCCTCCGTACAATCACCAAATACAGTAATTAATATAAATTATTCCTTGTATGTATTAAATAATCCAATTCCATTTAAATATTATTATTTTCTTCTTACTTGTATCTAATTAAACTATATTCAATAATCTCTTCAATGACTGTATACTTGTATTAGTTCATAATTATATTTCCACTTATTTTTCACCTCACAGATTTGTTAATACCTTTTTATTGGTATTATACCCAATTAATAATACAAATAGAGGCAGAATTTCAAGTTTTTATTAAATTCAAAAGCAGATTTCCAAAATATGTCTACATACTTTAAGTTTGTTATTTTTACTCTCCTTTTAAACAAAATTACTTTATGCTAGTTACAATTATTATTAATGCACTCTTTTAAAATTAAATGATTTATACCTACTACATTTCTATATTCTAATAGTAAGCATATTTGTCACATGTAACATTAGCTTATTTTTCAATATTAACTTTCACCACCATGATTGAATACTCAATTGCTATAATTTTCAAAATAAATTCTAAATTGTTTCAAATTTAACTTCCATTACTCAATTTCAACTTAACAAACAATCTTATTCAAAACTTTTCTAAATTTGATTGTATTAATCTACCAAATTTATTTATTTTAATTTTTATTTAATAACTGACCTTTGTGTATCATAATAATATATTAGTCGCTGACGGAACATACACTTTGGCTCTTCCACAGGCTTCTCGTATTTAAACGTAGCTTCATCACGTTGACCTGAAAACAGTTTACCTGGACCTGGCTACTGCATTCCCTTCGATGTACCACGACTTAGATAGCTGCTCTCAACAGTACAACGCATCGTACTGGAAACCCCCGATTGCTAGCTTGAGCGACGCTCGTCTGATTGGCGTCACAACATGTGACAGAAGCACCTTCTCAATGCGGAGTAACTAACCGTCTTCAAATGAACGCTTTGGATCTACCTTGGAATATAGCGGAGAGTTGTGTACTGACCGGTACACCGGGAAAATTCGTTGGCGTAAATACCAACGCTTGTTTTCTGCACTTTTCTGCAGCACTTATTAGCTGCAGGCTACTTGCCGCTTCTATTTAACTCGTTCTTTGTATGGCAAAATGCACACCTCCGTTGGCACACTCAACAACAAATTGGCACCTGCGCACTCAAGCAAAGCCCGCACGCGAATAATCAATTCTTCTTGCACTTCGCTTAGTTGAAATTCTCGTTGCACCCCGCTGCAGACTTATATGCGCTCTTGCTGAAATCAAGAAAATTAAAATTCACAATATACTTCTAGCGCTAGACCGGCTTTCCGACCATTTACTTGCATAAAATACAATATTAACTCTAGTAATAATAGACCATGGGAAACACAACTTGGCTTCTACATTTAAGCATAAAAGTAATCATTATCGATGTAGGATGTACCATTTCAATTTAGACAAACCAAAGAAGAAAATGAAGTGCAATGGTGTAGCTAGAAATTAACGTACAAGGTTTTCGTATAACACCCTTATCGTTTCGTTTTTTAATGTTGTCCGTGAGAAATGTAATTCTATTGAATCCGCTTCATATCACACCCTGCTTGTGTTTTAAACAACAAAATTCCCTTTGGAGACAAAGTAGTTAAAAGGGGTAGGTGAAGATTTTACCTATAGTTCCTCATGTTTCGAAATATACAAATAATAGTTCAGAATTACATCAAATCCTGACATCTGTGATTAACATTTAAGTTAAATAATTAACTAAAACCATGCATACAGAAATAGCGTACTTAGGATTGGCTAACTTTTTATAAAAATTTGCTAAGTAATCTCAATAGGTCTACTAGTCAACGTTACTTGTAGATATTTTTATTTTTCCACATGGAATTTTTACAGAAAAAGGGAGGTAAATTACACAGGTATAGTATCGCCATATGATTGTCGTGATGGTAACTGAGAGTATTGACCTGACCATTTGAAGATTCGAGTCATCGTCTTATGGAATTGTTTGCTACGGAGGTGACAGAAATGAAGAGCAAATATTTCAGTTGGCAGTTTAATGTGCCTGTAGTATAAATGACTTATCTACAGCAATATGAAGCAAGCGTATTTAGTTGATTGCTTTAACTAAACGATAAATAAAATACGAATTAAATTAACAAAACTAATTTTAATTTTCCAAGCGTATACAAGTTGTTACCAGTAGAAAGCGTAACGCTCAATGGCCCACATTGTACCCTCCGCTTTCATGCCTTTTGGCTAAGTCCGTCCTAACGCCACAGCGTTATACAGTTTTTCGAGATCATCGAATTTGCTCTAACGGCCTTCATTCGCACGATCTGGGTTATCAATCTGTCGTTACGCGTAACGAGGCCAAGGTTTCAAATGCTTTTTCATATATGAGGCGTTATGTTTAGTTCCTCGTGGTCTTTGGCCAACGAATCTTAACTGGATCACACTACTTCAAATTAACATTCTGTCTTAGTTTGGTACTACATTTTTATTAATTTAGAAATGCAAGATTGGTATCCTAGCTTCCTCGGGTACCTCGGATTTGTATCAGATTTATCAAAGATATTTAGGTTTTGTTTACCTATCGCACTTATTGATTTCCATGGCGATGGCGTGGCGATTTAAGTCTTGGAAATGTAAGCTGAAGGTATGTGATGCATTCGTCCTTTCTGGTTCTCTTTTGTAATTAGGCACTCGCATTTTAGAGCCGACTTCACAGTCTTAAAATTATGAGTTGCTAGTTTGTATTGCTAATTTGGCAACCAGGTTTTTTGGAACCATTGCTGGTTCGCGTTGTTAGTTGTAAGCTCCGCAAAGTTAGAATTGTTTGTCGACGCACTTGTTGAGTCCCCCCTTGCATCACCTTTGAGTTTCGTCAGTTATTACTTGCTCATTTATGAAACATCCTAAATTTGTACGTACGTGGCGGCATAATACTATTTTACTTGCCGCATCGTAATTTTGTAATAATCCGCTAACTTAATCTACCTAGAGACTTTTACCCATTTCAATATTGAACTTTGTTATGTGTTAGCTAAACTCCTATAATTAGTGGAAACCATGTAGTTGGCTCTACTTGTGGTTTTTAACTGTAGCGTGGATGGCACTCGTAATTGAGGCGAGTGGTTTTGTAGCAGAATAACTGTTATTACTAGAAATCTGTTCATATTGGCTTTGGTTTTATGTATGGCTAATGCAAGTAATTTATGCCGAACTTCTGGATGTTTGCTTCAGACCGTAGCGATTTTGGCTAAGCATAGTACGTACCCTGGTGAGGTTAAAAGTTCTCGTAAGCTAATGAACTTATTGAGTGTAAAAGACTATTTGGCGCTCTCTGGTAATTTGAATACTCTTTGCTAATTATAGAAAAAAAAACAGCACCCGTCTTTATTGCAGCTAGTCGGCCCACCGATATCTACATGTGGCCTGAAAGTTTGGTACGATTTGTACATGCTATACTTTCCAACAGTGAGAAATGTTAAACTCAACATAAAAATCAGAACAAAAATGATAAGATAGGATGCAGAAAATCTGTCGCGCAGTGGTTAAGAAAGCTGAACTACTAATCAAGAGATCTCTGGTTGTAACCTTGGAGATGAAAAGAGTTTTTAAAATCTGTTCATCTGAGGTTGACATCTGAACAAGCTTAGTCATTAATCATCTGATTACACAAAACAATTCTATCTGCATATTAGTAACAAAACTATCACAAATTTTGTGAAAAGCAGGGGAGTTTGTAAAATGTATTGTATTAATTGAAATAGCTTATTTATTGAAAATGATGTCATACAAATGGTCGTTATTACAACTACATCATTCTTGATGCCTTCCACAGAGTATTCCACTACGTAATAAATATACCAAACCAAATGTTGTCAGTTTCAACTCAAATACGTTTTTACGTTCTTGAAGCGTACGTGCATCACGTTTGTAAAAATTTCCTTTAAGATAACCCTATAAAAAATCTGAAGCATAGAGATATGGCAATCCAAGTAATATTAAAATATAAAATTAGTCGGCCAGGAAACCTGCATCTCAGAATATGTATCGTTTGCCTTATCTTGTGCAAGCATAGCTTAATAGTTATTTGTAAAACTAGTGATGAAAGCGAAAGAGGAAGTAGAACACGTGATAAAAACATTAAAAAATTGCAAGGCCCCAGGCGAGGATGGCGTGTCGGCAGAAATGGTCAAATATGGAGGAACAGCGGTAAATGAGGCAATGTACTCCTTAATAGTAAATATTTGGAAATACGAAATTATCCCAGAGGAATGGAGGACGGCAGTCATATGTCCCATATTTAAAAAGGAAGATAAGACAGTATGCGACAATTACAAAGGTATAGCCGTACTTAATATAGGATACAAAGTGATAAGTAAGCTAATAGAAAGTATTTGGATGGAAACTATAGTGGGTGATTACCAATGCGGATTTAGAGCAGGCAGAGCAACCACGGATCAAATCTTTATAATGAGACAAATCCTTGAAAAATTTTGGGAATATAATATCGAAACACACCACATTTGGTAGATTTTAGGCAGGCTTACGACACAATAATAAGATCGGAACTACTACAAGGATTGAACGAGTTTGGGATACCCAGAAAAATTATAAGATTGGTAAAAATGTGCCTATTGGACACGAAAGCAAAGGTAAGAATACAAGGACAACTGACGGAGAGTTTTATGATAAGGAATGGACTGAGACAAGGAGATGCAATGTCAACGACGCTGTTTAATTTCGCTTTGGAAAGGGTAAGAGGAAAGGTACCTATTAACCCTGGGGGCACAATTTATAACAGACAGTGTCAGCTACTGGCATATGCCGACGACATTGACATAGTAATCAGAACAACAGAGGAGCTGAAGGAGGTAGTTAAATATTTGGAAGATGCAGCTGATACCCAGGGATTAAAGATAAATGTATCTAAAACAAAATATATGATCACCTCAAAGGATACAGATAGATACAAAAATGTCAAGGAAATTACAGTAAATAAAAAACGATATGAACGAGTTAGAAATTTTAAATACCTAGGCTCCATAATCAACGAAAGAAATGATATCGAGGAGGAACTGAAAGCGAGAATCTCGGCAGGGAATAGGTGCTATTTTGGGTTAAAAGACATAATTACCTCAAAAACGCTCTCAATAACGAATAAAATCAAAGTGTACAAGACAGTAATAAAACCGGTTGTGACTTACGGGGCAGAAACTTGGTGCTTCACACAGCATGGACGTAAACAGCTGGACACGTGGGAACGTAAAATATTTAGAAGGATATACGGGCCAGTGCATGAGAACGGGTTGTGGCGGGTCCTAACGAATAGCGAAATTAAGGCACGGTATGGAGAAGCTAGTATATAAAACGAGATTAAAAGTATGCGGGTAAGATGGTTGGGACACGTAGAGCGAATGCAACAAACAAGAGGACCAAAGAGAATTGTGCAAAATAAACCGGAAGGAAGGAGAAGCAGGAGTAGACCGAGGTTAAGATGGAAGGGTGAAGTAGACAAGGACCTAAGAACAGCCGGAGTCACCCAGTGGAAGCGGAAGGCAGCTAATAGAAAAGAATGGAGAAAAATCGTGCCCGAAGTTAAAAAAGGAGGAGAGTAGAACAATTCCCCCCCTCTGGCATATATGCCAAAGGTTGAGGTGCGAGCGACGAACGCACCTTGTAAAACAACAGTCTAGGAACCCCGATGGGAGGGCATGGACCCACGTGGACCGTAGCGTCAAGGAGTAGTAGTAGTGATGAAAGCAATACTTTTTTTGAGTTTGAAGGTTGATGTACTATACGGTGAAGATGGAATGCATTGATCAAACGAGTAAAAAAAGTTTCTTTCATACGTGCTGTACACGTTATTTTTTTATTTATTTTTTTTTTATGGAGACACTTGTAATTTGGTAAAAAGGACTATAAAATTTCCGACTGTTAACGTTGACAATTCACAATTTTAATAAAATAGTTTTAAAACACTCCTACTTTCTTTATGATTTTGCGTTAAAAGAGACGACTTCAATCAACTCCAACACATATTTATGGAATTATTCATACAGTGTCATTTTCAACCTCACTGTTGATGTCTAGTTAGGAAATATATTGTAATTAGTGAATCCAACGTATTGAATAACATCTAGTTTTTTTGGGTTTCTACTTTATACAAAATAATTTTACGATGACTGTTTTCTCTTCATAGAGTGTAGCTAACATGATTAAGTATACGATTTCCGTTTTTCTTCTTCATTGTTTTCAACAATTATAGAGTGCAAGCTGTGGTTCTCATGTCTGTATGATTTATGATAATTGTTCAATCTTTTTAATCTGGAATTCGATCTGAATATTTGATAATTTGGTTCTTTCTTTTCCTTAGATTATAATAATGTGTTAGGTTACTCCTTACCGATCAGCCATTACACAAATACTAACATAGCTAGTGAGAAAAATTCGAAATTAGCGAGCCTTTATAATGAACCACCTGCATCAATAATTATTTTTACAAATAAACATCTCTTAGCTATAACCACAACGCTACCCTTCTAGGATTATAAATACATATTTTCTATATACAGATTATTTTACTAACTGCACGGCTGCAGGAAATGGTGGGCCCAAGGATCAAAGTCCATTTTGCAACACCTGCTGCATTATATGTCCAGACAGAATCATTCCCCGAGGAGCATGCAGCGCGTTTCTACAGCGGCCTTGCAACATCGAGACTACCACTGAAAAGCACGAAAACACGCTCGCTATGTTGATATAGCTGATTTGAGAGATTCGAACGCTGAATTATGTACACGTTACAATATATTTGGTAGTTACTGGTTTGCTCAGAGGTACTTCACGATTTAATTCAATGGGTGGATCTCTCATATGTTGCAGTTGCTAGTACTTTGCTGTTGAATGACAATCTTAAGTATTAGTAGTGGCGGCGCGCTAAATTTTATTATCGCAGTGCTGGAAGGAATGGTGATAGCACAGGAGACGTATACGGGGTGTTAAAAAATGTTTAAATATTGAAAAGGCATATAGTATGGTCAAAAACAAATTAAAAGTTTTCTTGTACAGTCGTGTTCATTAATGTGTTGTACAACATTGGTGTTTTGTAAATATTAATTAATTAAACAAAGTTCAAAAAAGTGTTGTATATACAAATATTTTTGAAAGTATACATCTAGGTCTACCTAGCTAATGATACAGTGTGACCCTTTGTTGAGTTGTTACACAAACACCAATAAACTTACAACTGTCTCTGTACAACACACTTTTGAACACGACTGTAGATGGGTCTGTAGGTCAACAGTTTTCGAGAAAATAGCGAGTTTTTTTTCGATAGCTTAAGTAAAAAATTATTTTATGTATTTAATTTATCTCAGTGTGATGCATATGCTGTTTTTTGATATCTTAAAATATTGTCAAGGTGATTAGTTCCACTTTGTGTGCCCAACTTATATTAGGTTATAATTGACTTACACCTTTACTTTAGTTTATTCTCAATCAATTTTTTTATATTAAATTGAATTTTAATTAAATTAATGGCCCTATTTTCATTATGTATGATCAAAATTATTTACTGCTAGCCCCAGTAGAAACACTTGACTGAAAATCTAGAATGCTTATATTGTGAAATTCCTATTTTATATGACAAACTCAATACATCTGTCAACTGATACTTCAATTACAAATACTTCATCGTTACATTTGTCATTTGACAATCTCAAATGGTAAGTACTTCCTTAATTAAAATTAACTCACTTCACTCTTTATATTCTTCCTTTTTTTAAATACCTGTATTCTGTTACCTTTTATTGGACACGCTCTCCTCTACCAAACCCAATACATCCAGCTCTGCAACTCACCACGCTACAAAACTACTTCACTCAAGGCCACAGCGAAGGCCTCAACTGACAACCAACTGCCAAGATATCCAAATTAACACAGGAACCCAGTTAACCACAGGAACACATGAAAAACAGCTCGCCTTTTTAAATCAGCATCTACACCTCCACCACAGTATGTATCCAGATCGACCTCAGCTGTAGATGTGTTTACTCTAATGCTCAACCAAATCACACGTATGAAGCCTACTACAACCCAGCACCACGAACCATTACCATAAGCAAGCCACAAGATGTCACTTGACAAGCACCGCAAATATGCTCACTCTGCTAATGATGTCGATGTAATCTACTTCCTTTATAAACCATTCCTTGTGATCCAATTTAGTCGATGCGATGCAATGTAATTCCAGAATAAATTAAATTCACATTCCCTTCTATTTGCCTTTGTAGATCATAATTGTATTAGATTGGTTTTCTCACCACATTCTAATCTTCATCCATCTAGTCTGCTAATCTTTTTTTTATCATTTTAGTTTTTATTCTTCTTCACCACGCCAATTTATTTTCAATTTTAAACCGTTTTATTTTGTCAAATACGTATTTAAAAACTTTTATAAAGGGGTTTATTTCTTAATTTCAAACGTTACAAAATTGTATTACATCATTTTCGTTATGAAAATTTGATTTTCTAATCACTAAACTATCTCCTTAGCGATCTAGCTTATCTTTTACAGTCGAACAAACTATTAAAGCTTTATTATATGACTAATACCTACTATGTTATATAGTATACAGTCACACCTGGCCGTTCGCGGGGGTTACGTTCCAGAAGAATGCCGCGAAGTGCAAAATCGCGATGCGCAAGTAAACACATAAATGAGAAAAACGGGGTTAGGTTCCATTAACTAGATTTATTTATACTATGCAACCTCAAGAAACTGCAGAAACGCTCGAGAAGACAGTAAAGTTTGAACTAAAATTCCATACGTAACATAAGTCTGCCACTTAAATCTAGAGCTCAAATGTCCATTTGTTTATTCAAGTTATAATTTTACATTTTATTTCAGGTCCGATTTGGTAATAAGAGATTCAAAGGAATAGGCTCGATAAGTGTGGTTACAAGTTCGTGATAAATAATGTTATTTAGGTGTTCATGACATAAACCTTATACGTCTGATTTATTTACTTACGGCCGGTCTTATGAAGGTCACTAACCTGACGTTAACTGTAAATCGCTGTTAAAATAAATAAAAGCGCTTATGACATATTATTCATTAGTAAACAAATTTTTATGCGCTTTTGTTTATTTTAACAGCGAATTAAAGTAAACGTCAGATTAGTGGCCTTCATAAGACCGGCCGTTAGTGTGTGAAACTTGAAACAGTTAACGTTGGCAATTCCATCCGCGAACGGCAAAGCAAATATCCGCGAACGACAAAGAAAAGGGAACACAAAGATGCCCCGCGTAAAATCAAATCAGTGAACCGCAAAGCCGCGAACAGCGATGTCTGACTGTATTTCGAAAAAGTACTTGTCATTAACTTCCAATTTCATTTCAGATATTAAATTAAGTTAAACTCCTACTGTTTCTCAATTGGCTTCATTTAATTAAATTATAAATTTTATTTCCTTTCTTTTCTAAATACATCTTAATAATTTTGGTATCCATTTCACATATAAATTATTCTTTCTAATTTTTAATACGGTATTCTTTTAATCTTATTAACCTGATTTTTAAACCTCTCTACCAATATCATAACAATATCGTGAATTAGAATCTCTTATGTTTTTAAGTGTGGTCGTGCCAATGGAAATAACCTGGAAGCACTTCGATTTGAAGGCGACGCTTTGTCGCTCGTCAACTGCCTTTCCCATATAATGGTTGGAAAAGTCTACTAGCGGTTAAGGAATACTAGTTCGATTGCGGGCAGCTTAGATCAGTGTCTACACCTGAGATTGAAGATCAAATTTTCACCATAGTGGATGGAAACACCGAAACGAGTGTAAAAAGAATTTCGGCTGAAGGTAGTGTAAGTAATTATGTTATTTGAAGAACTCTTCATCATCAACTATTAATGTCCGTACCATATCCAACGGGTACAAGCCCTTACTCGCCCTGACCACCAAAGGAACGTGATATTATATCAGTGATTTTACGGTCAGTATATTGTACTAATTAAAATATAGGCCTAGTTTTCATGCAGTTAATATTTTTTTTTAACAATTTATTTACAATCTGCCATAATACATGAGGCAATCAGCAATTTATATGACTAATTAAATGTCTTGTGAACTTACATTAGCAATTGCCCTTTATATGTATTCCTAGAATGGCTAGGTTTTCTTAACTGTTAACAACCGTAACCTAAACCAAGTTCACATTATTATTATACATGGACCTACGAGAACTAACTACGCAAATCTATTGGATAAGGCTGATGGTTTAAATCTTTTTAACCTCCGAATTTCACCAATGTCATCATTTACTAAGTTACTTGCAAATTCATTTAGATGTGCACTGAGTTTATCGCGATAGATGACACTCACTTCTGTAATCAACTCATTAACCGAACTTATTTCAAGATCACGTCTAATCACTTCGTTAGGCATATACCAAGGTGCGTCCGTTATTGCTCTTAACACTTTTGACTGAAGCCGTCTGATTATATCAATTGTGGAGTTAGCTGCTGCGCCCCATAGTTGCAAACCATATGTCCACACTGGTCTTACTATTGTTTTGTAGAGTAGGATTTTATTAGTTGTTAACTTTGATTTTCGACCTATTAACCAGTAGAGGGATCTGTATTTCAACCCTAGCTGTTTTCTTTTAGCCCAAACATGTTGTTTCCAGGTAAGACGTCGATCAAGGTGAATGCCGAGATATTTGACCGTTTCCAGTTGTGGAATTTGTTGTCCGTTTAATCTGACTAGAGGGCATGTTTCACGCTTCAGCGTAAACGTGACGTGAGCTGATTTTGTCTCGTTGGCCCTGATACGCCATTTCTTTAACCAGTCTTGTACCTGACCAAGATGGATTTGCAATTTATGTGATGCTGTTACAGGGTCAGGATGAGTCGACAAGATGGCAGTGTCATCAGCGTATGTTGCTATCGTTGTTGATCTGGTTGTTGGTATGTCTGCCGTGAACAACAGATAGAGCAGAGGACCAAGGACACTACCCTGCGGCAGGCCGGAATTTATTGTGAAAAGTCTGGTTGAGTCCCCTTGGAATTTAACAGAATAGTATCTGTTGAATAGATAAGACCTGATGGCTTGATACATATCAGCGGGAAAAGCACTTTTTACTTTATATAACAGTCCTTCGTGTCAGACCTTGTCAAAGGCCTGGCTGATGTCGAGAAAGACTGCAGAGCAATATCTTTTGCCTTTTAAAGCTTTATTTATTTGTTCTACAATTCTGTGGACGTGCTCAATTGTACCGTATTGTTTACGGAAGCCAAACTGGTGGTGAGGTACCAAACTGTTATTCTCAAGTAGTGGTTTGAGCCTTAGCAGAAATAGTTTCTCAAACACTTTGGACAGAAGAGAGAGTAGGCTTATTGGCCTGTATGAGGCAACGTCTTCTGGCGGTTTTTCAGGTTTCTGAATAAGAATTATGCTGGCAACGTTCCACTGCCCAGGGAAGTATCCTAGTCTGAGTATTGCATTGAACATCTTGGTAAGAAGTATGATGCCCTTTTCTGGTAACTCTTTAAGAACTTTTCCTGTCACTAGAGCATAGCCTGGTGCTTTGTTGTATTTTAAGTTTCGGATAATGACACTTACTTCTTTTTTTATGGGTTTACATGAAGGGCTCATTTGGAAGGGTGCCCCTAGGAAGTGGTGGATTTCGTTTTCTTCTTCCGGTGTAGTTTCTGATGGGTAGGGTTTAAAAACTTTTTTTAGATGGTTAGCAAATGCCAATGCTTTATCGGAATTATTTCTTGCCCAGGTTCCGTCTTCCTTGCGAAGGGGTGGGATATGCTGAATATTTCTCTTTATTTTTTTAGGGCTTTCCACAAAGAGTAATCGGTTGCTTCAGTGGGAGATAAATTTTCCAGCTAATGCTGTATTGATTGGTTTTTCAAACTATACAGTAGTTGTTTAAGCTCGGTTGTAGCCCTGTTGAGATTTAGCTTGTCAATCGGTGCCCTTGTAGTTTGCCATATGCGTCTAGTTTCCTTTTTTCAGCAACTTTCTTTTTAACTAATACTGGACAGTCAATGTTTTTTATTATTTCAAACTCTCTGAGTGTAGCTTTCCACGCAGATTCTTGTACAGTTCGATTAAAGTATTCGACTGCATTTCTTAGATCTTGTTCTGTTTGTAAAGGTATGTTTAGTTGTAGTGTTTCTTCCACTCTAGTTTTAAAATAGTTCCAATCAGTTTTTTTATTGGAAAGCGATGGTGGTCTTTCTGTGTGCAGTATTTAAGTACCAAGAGTAATAATAACTGGTGAGTGGTCAGACGAGAGGTCGAGGCAAGACTTAGCTTGCAGGTAATTCATACTTATATTTTTAGTGATACAAAAATCCAGGAGGTCAGGCAGTTTGTCTATGTCAGAGGGCCAGTAAGTTGGTTCACCAGTAGAGAGAAAACTCAAGTTTGTTACGGTTCAAAAGTCGTTTGCAACAGTTTATCTAATTATTTTCCCTAATCTTGGTTAAAATTAACTTTTGCCATATCTTTCTTCAAATTAAATTTTTCCTACAGCAATACTGAGCATTCAGATCTTCTGAAAATTACATTTCAATCTAAGTAAGCCATATGATAAGAATTACAGGCCTGAGAGCCCCTGGTGTGTAGGCTTTACTTTATGCATATTGAGTTACTAATTATCTGACCCCTTCCCAAAATTTGATTTTTGGTTATCAGTTTTTGGAAACCATTTTGGCATTCGCCATTTTTGTGCTGCTAAAGGCAGGTGCTTCGAAAATTCACGTCTTGGAGACGTAACTTTATTGGAAATATTCGGGCCCATCTTATGTAGGAGATTGCTTTTGGTGTGATTATGAATTCCGCGGTGATCTGGAATAGACCCCGGGAATGTTATTTGCGGTGATCTCCTAGCCCAGACTTTGTTTGGGGATTTTGCTTTAGCAGCACATGGTCCACTTTGGCGAAACGCAGCCGTAAAAATCTAAAACGGGTATGTGGTTTTTCTAAGTTCATTCAGTTCGATTCTATGGTTACTTGCCCTTTCAGCTTTTCTTTTCCCGCTGGGAACATACCTGCAGTACTCCCTTCGCTTGGCAACGTGCCAGCAGCCCTTTCTACTTGGTGGCGAATCGAGCCTTGCTCCGCCAGTCGACGCCGCTGGCTGTGGATCCTCCGAAACTGAGTTACACGACGGGATAGCACCGGAGACCTCCTGCGACAGCTACTCGGTGGTTACTTGCTCCTTGACCTCCTCATTGCCCTTCGGCTCCTGCTTACGGTCACGGCAGCTGGAGTGAAGCCCATCGCAAAGGTCTGTCAGATTATTATTTCCGTTTCGAATTCCCGAAGCTTCGGCTCCTCCATGGAGACAATTGCGTGACGGTGCTGCGATGTGCTCGATAAACTTACGATTGTTTTAACGTGTATTCTTAAGCGGTAAACTCACCTGTGGAATATATTTGATTCTGCCATTGTAACTTAATTATTAATTACGGTAGGTCTTTTAATCGACATACAGCGATTTAGGTTATATGTACGGAGATGCCTCCGATTTCGGACTAAATTTTACCGGTATTGTACTTTGTCTCCGACCTCGGACTAACTTTTAACGTTATTGTAATTCCGTTGTGAAGTCAAATGCATGAAAAGCATCCTTTCATTTTCAAATGTCACCTATTACACCGTTGAATAATATCACTATTTGCGCCCTGTTGTGCAAGAGAAATTATTGGTAATGCTCGCGTCACGACCGTTTTAATGCAAATTGCCTTACAATATCATGAATTCGCCCTTACGGAACCAAAACAAGATCTTGTAGGCCCGTGATAGCGTCGGTATAAATTAATTGATAATTAAATAAAGGCTAAGCCTTGCATACTGGGTGTTCGGTTGCATTCAACATGCATTCTAAATTTTGCTTTCAATCTTAACAGTTGTGTCGAAGCTACGATGCTTTCAAACTCTTACTAAGTGTTTATTCAGTAGTGCATTTGACCAAGTTTAATATCAATCTTGTATTCTCTTTTTTTATGCTACTATTTTGTAATAAATACATACCGTTTATAATTATTTATTTAATTTGGGCTTGCTTGTCAACTACGCTTTTGTGCCCATGTAAATGTAACTGGCAGTATTTTGGTAAGTTTAGCCTTATGTTTTATTTGGTGTTATTAAGCTGTGATATGATCTCCCTATTGAGATTTTGTGTGTGTATTTCAATTGTGTATTGTATTTTTGTTTGCCGTAATTATACTACCTTGACCTATTCTGCGTATATGATTTGTGCCTTTGCCGTTACCTTTTATATTTTCAGGTTTGGTTAGTAGCGCCTTCCGTAGTGTATCTTTTGTTTAGCAAAGTGCTGGGTTACTAGCTACTTGGCGCCCATATTTTTTTTAGCTAAAGCTTTTGAGTCTTTTGTTTTACCCACGACCAGCTCCGGCTGAGAAGTCGTTGGCCTTTGCTCACTTCTTTTTTTTTTAGTCGCCGTAACGGTAACAAGTTGTTTGCGGCTATGGCTTTCAACAGTTCTCTACCCTTCGTGGTTGTCAGTCTTGAACCCCAGTATGTATTTTTAGCATTAAAGTCACCGCCAGCAATGAAACGATGTCCAAGGGTATTTAGATAGTGCGCATACTGCTCTTGTTTGTTTGCGTGTCGGGGTGGACAATAAGCAGCTGATGGTGTTAATGGTCCTAACCAGTCTTCTATTACAATTGCAGTAGCTTGGAGATGCGTTTCGAAATATTTATTCACTTCATGGTGTTTTAACGAGGTTCTTACAATAATTGCCGTTCCTGCATGTGCTGTTCCATCAGGGTGTGGCGTGACATAGATGGAGTAGTTATGTATTTTTAATTAGCTTCTTACCGTATAATATGCTTCAGAGATTAGCATAACGTCGATATGGTGTTGTTGAATAAATGTTGTAATTTCAATTCCATGTTGTTGTAGGCCATTTGCGTTCCAAAGTGCAATTTTAAGAAACTGGGCCATTAGGACATTTTTGTTACAAGGGTTGTTAGTATGTTTAACATAGTTGACATTTGTTCCATAAGGCTTCTCATCATTTGTTTCAGTTCGGATATTTCATTAGATTGTTGAGAGGATGATACTACTGTCTGTTGTGCTCTGCCATCGTCTATTTGGGCATATGTAACACCCGACTGGATTAGTAGAGATTGACCTCTGTTTATTATTTGTTTTTGTCTGAGAGCAGGGAACGTTTTCTGTTGTAGTTGTTTATATACTTCGCAACCTTTATAGTTGGACGGGTGATTCCCGCTGCAGTTAATACATTTTACGTCAGGGCTTTTCGTTTTACGTAGGCATTGTGTGGTTAAGTGGTTGCCTGCACACTTGACGCAACGTTGGACTTCTGTGACAGAAGTTTTTGGTGTGTCCTAGCCTCTGACACTTATTGCATTGAGGTATTTCCCTTTTTGGTCGGGGATGTTCAAATTTTACTATTGAGTGTAACATTCTATCTATATTAGATATGTCTTTGTTGTTTGAGGCTGGCTTCAATTTGACATAAAATAGAGGTAGTGCTTTCTTCAAATCACCTCGCTCTTTGATATTAGAGATATTTGTAACGGTATGATTGTGTTTTTCAATAGCTTCCTTTATCGTTCTTGGGTCAGTTGTAGGATGAATAGTTTAACAAGCCTACGTCTATGCTCAGCGGTAGGGTTACTGCAATGGCGTCGGTTTCGGAAGAGGAGGGTGGGCGTTACCCTCAGCTAGACACTGGATTTGATTGGAACAAAGTTTATTATATTTACACATACAAATAAGCTTATAACTAGGTAACATTTATATACAGGAAAAGAAAAGAAAAATGGCGGATTGGCATCCGCGATTGGAAGCGGGTGTGGTCCTTCGCAGGCGGGGCCGGCGGCTTCCTCCAGTGGTTGCAGCGGCGGCGGTGGCGACTGGCGACGGGGCGGCGAGCTGAGAGCAGCGGCGGCGGCAACGTCGGCGGCAGTGCGGATCTCCTTGGCGGAGGCGGCGGCTGGCGGCTTCCTTCGGCGGTTGCAGCGGCGGCGGTGGCGACTGGCGACGGGGCGGCGGGCTGTGAGCAGCGGCGGCGGCAACGTCGGCGGCAGTGCGGATCTCCTGGGCGGAGGCGGCGGCTGGCGGCTTCCTTCTGCGGTGGCAGCGGTGGCGGTGGTGACTGGCGACGGGGCGGCGAGCTGAGAGCAGCGGCGGCGGTGGCGACTGGCGACGGGGCGGCGGGCTGTGAGCAGCGGCGGCGGCAACGTCGG
Source organism: Agriotes lineatus (assembly GCA_940337035.1). Lineage (NCBI taxonomy): Eukaryota > Metazoa > Arthropoda > Insecta > Coleoptera > Elateridae > Agriotes > Agriotes lineatus. The sequence continues at coordinate 47,870 of CALNHX010008755.1, forward strand.
CGGCAGTGCGGATCTCCTGGGCGGAGGCGGCGGCTGGCGGCACCCTTCTGCGGTGGCAGCGGTGGCGGTGGCGACTGGCGACGGGGCGGCGGGCTGTGAGCAGCGGCGGCGGCAACGTCGGCGGCAGTGCGGATCTCCTTGGCGGAGGCGGCGGCTGGCTAAAGTGGCTTTCCAAAGACGGCAGGCAGCAGAGTCCAATGCGTAGGATTGGCTCTAAGTCCACGAGGGGGATAGGCTCTGGAGAGGCTGGAGCTGCTAGCTGGTCCTGGAAGCTGAAGTGGCTCGAATCCCAAGTCCCACGAAGACGGCAGACAGCTAAGTCCAGTGAAATGGATCGGCTCTAAGTCCACGAAGATGCGGCAGACAGCTAAGTCCAGTGAAATGGATCGGCTCTAAGTCCACGAAGATGCGGCAGACAGCTAAGTCTAGTGAAATGGATCGGCTCTAAGTCCACGAAGATGCGGCAGACAGCTAAGTCCAGTGAAATGGATCGGCTCTAAGTCCACGAAGATGCGGCAGACAGCTAAGTCCAGTGAAACGGCTGTTGGTCCTGGAGCTGAAGTGGCTGCTGGTAGTCCTGGAAGCTGGAGTGGCGGCGGGTGGACTCTCCTTGGCTGAGTGAGTTCTTACTGCCAGCGTCTGACTATTTAAAGGAGCCAGTCCTTTGTCCAACGCGATCTCGACGCTCATTGGTCGAAGTAGAAGGGATGTTTTGCCCGATTTCGATATATTTTGAAATTATAGCATTTAATTGAGCGGCGTGATCAATTATCGACTTGGATTGAGTCGCAATCAATAGTTGATGAAATGCCGATTCTAACGACACCCAATTTGCTATGTTTTGAGTAAAAATTAGCTCAACTTGGAATTTTTAATGCAATGTTCCGCGTAAAGCTTAATTAAGTATTATTCTTATGGCGTGTGTTAAAAAGTTTATTATGCTTTGATCGGTTGCGCGCTATTTTTATAAGATTTTTGAGACCAATTTCGCTTTTCTGGGACGCTTCCTTCCGTTAATTAAAATTTAATTTGTAATCTGCATCTTTGCCCGCTGTACTCGGTCGTGGCCCCTGATTTCTTCGTTACAATATGCCTTTCCTCGGGCCGCTGAACTCTCGGCCGCTCTCCCGGGCGCGTGTTTGGCTGCCTGATGGAAAAATTGCTTTTTCTCCACCTGTATATGTGCTAGCGCTCTGTGGTTTGTTTTAATAGGTAGCGGTTAATTTTTCCTATCTTCTGGTATCCTGTATGTGTGATTAAAACAGAGCGCACTCTGTTTTAAGGGCGTTTTAGTGAAAAATTCTTAATTTAATCTGCAAACATTCGTGAGGCGTATTTCGCTGGCTGTCACCTTTCTTGGCCGGCCGGCTCCAATAAAGTTTATGGTTGCAATCTTGCTGCACTTTAGAAATTCGTTGTAAGGACACTTATTTTTATGATTTTAGGGTTTTGAAAGATACTTCTGCGTAGGATCGCGGCGGTTTGTTAAACAGATGTAATATTCTTTGTTCTTCGGGCGCCTTTCGGGCGGCGTACTTTTCCTTTGTTTTTATTCGATCTGTTTAACGGTTCATATCAATTCCCCCCTCCTTTGGCGTCCGCGATCCGGGCAAAAAAGATTAGGGAGAGAAGGGGCGGAGTTGGTCTGCGTGAATTTTGAGGGCCTGTTGTCCTCTTTGGACCCTATAGATGCTTGGGCCAAGTTGGTCCAAGATTTGGTGGGGTCCACTCCATTTTGGTTGGAACCCTGCATGGATCCCGGCGATGGCGTCTGAGAGAGGGTGATTTTTCACCATGACCCACTGCTGGGGTTGAAACGTGGGGTTGTCGGCGTCCGGTGCTTCTTGGCGCTGGTCGATGGCTCGGTTTCGGATGCCTGTGTCCCGTGCTCCGCGGTTGTGGGTCCGTGGTTCGTGGGGCGTTTCGGGCAGCAGCGTGGGGTGTCGGAACCTCCATTCCCCGGGGCGGTCTAATTCCTTTCCGAACATGGCGTATGCTGGGGAACACCCTAGGGCGGTGTTATGGCGATTCCGTAAGTTAAATAGGGTCGCGGGAAGATGCTTGTCCCACTCGCGATGGTTTCCTCCTTGTAGGTGCAGGCGGAGCCCCTTTTTTATTTCTTGATTCCTTCGCTCCGTTGGGTTGGCTCGGGGGTGATAGATGGCGGTCGTCCATGGCTGGATATCCCACTCCTGGCAGGCTCTCATCCATTGTTCACTGATGAACTGACGCCCGTTATCGGTCAGCATGGCGCTCGGGTACCCAAAGCGGGGAAAGACTTCATTTCGCAAGGTGCGGATGATGATGGGGGCGGTGGCTTTGGCTAAAGCGAAGGCTTCAGTCCACCGGGTGAAGAGGTCGGTTATTACCAGGATGAACTTCTTCCCGGTGGCTGACGAGGGATAGGGCCCCATGAGGTCGAGCGCAATCGTGTCCCACGCTCGGTTGGGTTGGTGAGGCCTCAGGGTGGCTTTGGCTTGGTGGCGGCCCTTCTTGCATCTCAAGCAGAGCAGGCATTGGCGGACGTAGTTCCGGACATCTTCTCGTAAACGCGTCCAATGAAAATGTGAGCGGATGGCTCGTGTTGTTTCGGCGATGCCGGGATGTCCAGCTAAGTCTTTATCATGGTATTGGTAAATGAGCCTGGGTCGGCTTCTCTCCGGGACAAACAGTCTTGGGCCTTGATCCGTCTGGTGGTAAAGCAACCCATCCTCTATTCGATAATTCTCCTGGACGGCTACGAGATCCGGGGTTGGGTCCTCGACGAAGTAGCTTTGGTGCCATGAGTTGACTAAATCTTGACAGTAATTATCCTGCCTTTGGTCCTGTGCAATGGTCTCCCATAACGTTTCTTCGACTGCGTCCAGCAGGCTTAGGGATGGCTTGCCTGGTGGCTCCGTGACGGTAGCACGGCTGCTTGCCCGTTGATACCTCGGTGAGTCCTCACCGTGTGGTGTTTGGCTGCTGGCCGCCTGATTTCCTGTAGCGGGTTCCTGGAACCTGGGAAATCCTTTCTTAGCGGGTTGGCTGGCCGTTACACGTTTTTGGGCGAAGCGCTTGTTGTGAATGGGAGGTAGCAGTACTGTCGGGTCATCCCACACTGCTTCGGCCGGCTGTCCAGTCGGCTGTCGAGATAGCGCGTCCGGCAACTCGTTGTGCTTTCCGGGGCAATGCTCGATTGTGAAGTGGAACTCCTGTAGCAGGAGAGCCCAACGCGTGAGTTTAGCTCGCTGGTCCTTCAAGGTGTTGAGCCAGGTGAGGGCGCGGTTATCGGTCCGGAGGGTGAACTGCCTGCCTTCTAAGTAGGGCCGATATTTTTTTATCGCCCATACGGCGGCTAGGCACTCTTGTTCGTTGGAGTGATAACGTTGTTCGGCTGGCAGGAACCGGGTGCTGGCGTAGGAGATGACGTCTCGACCTCCATCGGGACGTTCCTGGTAGAGCACGGCGGCGATGCCAAATTTGCTGGCGTCTGTTTGTAACATGAAGGGGCGAGAAGCATCGGGTCGGGCTAACTTCAGCGGTGTCTGAAACAATTGTTTCACTTGGTGAAATGCTTGCTGAACGTCTGGGGTCCAAGTCCAGCGCTTTTTAGTGCTTAGTAGGTCGGTGAGAGGGGCCGCAACGTCGGCGAATCGGGGAATGTACTCGCGTAGCCAATTGCATATGCCTAGGAACTGTCGTAACCCCTTTCGGTTAGTAGGGGGCGGGGCGTTGATGACCTGCTGCACGTGACCTGGTTGAGGTTCGTTTCCCTCTGGGCCAACGATATGCCCTAGGTAGTGCAGTGTGGATTTCCCGAAGTGGCATTTTTCTGGCGAGCATATGAGCCCATGTTCCTGTAGTCGTTCGAATACCTTTCGGAGGTGTTGAAGGTGCTGCTCCCATGATTCCGAGTAAATGATGATGTCATCTAAATACACGAGGCAGAATTTGTGGAGGTACCCTACCAGTACTTCCCGGGCCATCAGCCTCTGAAAGGTCATTGGTGCCGTCTTGAGCCCGAATGGCATGACTCGAAACTGATAGGCTGCGCCATCCGGAGTCGTGAACGCGGTGTAGGGTTTGGCTTGGGGGTGTAAACTTATCTGCCAGTACCCCGACTTTAAGTCAAGTGAGGAGAAGATGCTCGCTGAACCTAGATCTTTGATGGTTTCGTGGATCAAGGGTAGTACCGCCGGCTCATTGATGGTGGCTTCGTTTAGCCTACGAAAGTCCAAGCAGAACCGGGGTGTAGAATCCTTTTTCTCCACGATGACGATTGGCGAGTTATGTGGTGACTGGCTAGGCTCGATGAAACCGCGTGCCAGCATCTCTTCTACTTGCTCGGCGATGATCTTCTTTTTTGTTTCGGAATATCGGTAATTTGGGCTGCGTATAGGGGCATCGGTTTTCACATGAATCTCGTGCTGCAGGGTGCGCGTAGGTGGCGCCGAGCGCCTCCAAATTTCGGGGAAGTCTTCTAGTAGCTGATAGAGGTTGTGTTCCTGCTCGCGAGGGAAGTCATGCTTCAACTGGGGAAGTTCCATCGGGTCATTCGCTGGACGCGGGTCGTGTTGCTCGACCAGGCAATGAGTGGTTTCTCGGGTCCTCATGCCGTGGTGTATGCAACGCCGTGCGAAATCAAAGGTAGCCTCGTGTTCCGTAAGCCACGGTAGTCCGAGAATGATGTCCTCCCTTAATTCCTCTGCTATGATGCACTGTATGACGTAGTTATTTCTACCGATCTGCATTTCCAAGCTTGTTTCTCCTCGTAGGGTCAGGGTTGCCTGTTCTTTGGCCATTTTGGCCGTTCTTTGTGCGTAGCTACCCGTCTCAGGATGCTGCACTAGCTTGGCGCTAATGAAATTATGCGTGGCTGCTGAATCTATCAGGGCACGCATCTCCCGCTGTGGTGATCCGAGGTTCACCATGATATACGGTAGGTTGTGGCAGTTGGCCGTACTTATCGTGGAGCATTGGGTTGGGCCCTGGGCGGTGCTTCGGCCTCGATGTGCCCGGGCCTCCGCCAGTTTTCCGGCGGTGGTAGTTGTCTTGCTTCGGGGGCGTTCAAGGGAGCTTCTCCTGTTGCCTGTGGTGCTGGCCGGTGGCGTCGTGGGCAATCCTTATTGAAGTGGCGTCCTGGGCAAAAATAGCAGCGGGGTAGATTTGGCTCGGCTGGCTCTCGTGGGCGTGTCTCGCGGTTTGGCGTTGGTGCGCGGTCGTCCATGTCTTTCTCAATTGCAGCCACCTTGTCCAATAGTTCCTCAATTGTTTCCGGCACTGCGACACGTAGGTAAGGCCGAAGGGCCGGTTTTAACAGTTCTATCATTACGGGAATGCTGGCTCCCACTGACTGTTCGTTGTCCAATCGGCGTATCAGTTGTATCTTCCGAAGAAGAAAGAGTTCGCCATTTTCTTTCAGTCCCTGTTTTTGCCCGTAGAGCTGTGTTTTCAAGGAGGCTCGTACATCTGCGCTATCGAATTTCTTTAACAGCCTTTCTTCAAATTCATTCCAGGAGAGCGGGAGTGAAGCGTATGGTTTCCACCATTGGCTAGCCTTCCCCTGGAGACAGTTTGTGGCTACTTTCATTAGTTCTGTTGTAGTACATCCGCTTTGCGCATGGTAGCGGGCGCACTCTGCGATGAACTCTTGGGGGTGGTCTAACTCCTCGCCCTTAAATGTTGGTGGGAGATCGACTTTTTTGGGCACAGCCATTCGTCCCAAAAGTGCCTGGAATTGTTCGTCCGTTAATGTGATCGTTGGTGCTGCTGGAGCTTGTTCTGGGCGCCACTGGGTGTTTTCTACCACTCCCAGAAGTGGTGCTGGTTGATTGGTTCCTGCTGCTGTAGCTGCTAGGTTCGCAAGGTGGTGTGCCATTTGCTGTTGGTTGTCTTCGTTGACTTCCTGTCGCACTGGGCTGGGACTTGGAGGCGGTGTCCTTTGTCCACACGGAAATGAGGGTGCGCTGTCTTCTATTATTTCCGAACTGTTCAGACTTCCTCCTTGTCGCGGTGTCCGCTGAGGTTCTTCGTTGATCCTTGGCGGAGTTGTCTCCATGTTTCCCTTCCTTCTTGACTTCACCATTGTAGTGGGCGTGACTTCCCTCTGGTGTCCACCACAGGTTTGCCCCACGTTCCGGGCGACAATTAACAAGCCTACGTCTATGCTCAGCGGTAGGGTTACTGCAATGGCGTCGGTTTCGGAAGAGGAGGGTGGGCGTTACCCTCAGCTAGACACTGGATTTGATTGGAACAAAGTTTATTATATTTACACATACAAATAAGCTTATAACTAGGTAACATTTATATACAGGAAAAGAAAAGAAAAATGGCGGATTGGCATCCGCGATTGGAAGCGGGTGTGGTCCTTCGGAGGCGGGGCCGGCGGCTTCCTCCAGTGGTTGCAGCGGCGGCGGTGGCGACTGGCGACGGGGCGGCGAGCTAAGAGCAGCGGCGGCGGCAACGTCGGCGGCAGTGCGGATCTCCTTGGCGGAGGCGGCGGCTGGCGGCTTCCTTCGGCGGTTGCAGCGGCGGCGGTGGCGACTGGCGACGGGGCGGCGGGCTGTGAGCAGCGGCGGCGGCAACGTCGGCGGCAGTGCGGATCTCCTGGGCGGAGGCGGCGGCTGGCGGCTTCCTTCTGCGGTGGCAGCGGTGGCGGTGGTGACTGGCGACGGGGCGGCGAGCTAAGAGCAGCGGCGGCGGTGGCGACTGGCGACGGGGCGGCGGGCTGTGAGCAGCGGCGGCGGCAACGTCGGCGGCAGTGCGGATCTCCTGGGCGGAGGCGGCGGCTGGCGGCACCCTTCTGCGGTGGCAGCGGTGGCGGTGGCGACTGGCGACGGGGCGGCGGGCTGTGAGCAGCGGCGGCGGCAACGTCGGCGGCAGTGCGGATCTCCTTGGCGGAGGCGGCGGCTGGCTAAAGTGGCTTTCCAAAGACGGCAGGCAGCAGAGTCCAATGCGTAGGATTGGCTCTAAGTCCACGAGGGGGATAGGCTCTGGAGAGGCTGGAGCTGCTAGCTGGTCCTGGAAGCTGAAGTGGCTCGAATCCCAAGTCCCACGAAGACGGCAGACAGCTAAGTCCAGTGAAATGGATCGGCTCTAAGTCCACGAAGATGCGGCAGACAGCTAAGTCCAGTGAAATGGATCGGCTCTAAGTCCACGAAGATGCGGCAGACAGCTAAGTCCAGTGAAATGGATCGGCTCTAAGTCCACGAAGATGCGGCAGACAGCTAAGTCCAGTGAAATGGATCGGCTCTAAGTCCACGAAGATGCGGCAGACAGCTAAGTCCAGTGAAACGGCTGTTGGTCCTGGAGCTGAAGTGGCTGCTGGTAGTCCTGGAAGCTGGAGTGGCGGCGGGTGGACTCTCCTTGGCTGAGTGAGTTCTTACTGCCAGCGTCTGACTATTTAAAGGAGCCAGTCCTTTGTCCAACGCGATCTCGACGCTCATTGGTCGAAGTAGAAGGGATGTTTTGCCCGATTTCGATATATTTTGAAATTATAGCATTTAATTGAGCGGCGTGATCAATTATCGACTTGGATTGAGTCGCAATCAATAGTTGATGAAATGCCGATTCTAACGACACCCAATTTGCTATGTTTTGAGTAAAAATTAGCTCAACTTGGAATTTTTAATGCAATGTTCCGCGTAAAGCTTAATTAAGTATTATTCTTATGGCGTGTGTTAAAAAGTTTATTATGCTTTGATCGGTTGCGCGCTATTTTTATAAGATTTTTGAGACCAATTTCGCTTTTCTGGGACGCTTCCTTCCGTTAATTAAAATTTAATTTGTAATCTGCATCTTTGCCCGCTGTACTCGGTCGTGGCCCCTGATTTCTTCGTTACAATATGCCTTTCCTCGGGCCGCTGAACTCTCGGCCGCTCTCCCGGGCGCGTGTTTGGCTGCCTGATGGAAAAATTGCTTTTTCTCCACCTGTATATGTGCTAGCGCTCTGTGGTTTGTTTTAATAGGTAGCGGTTAATTTTTCCTATCTTCTGGTATCCTGTATGTGTGATTAAAACAGAGCGCACTCTGTTTTAAGGGCGTTTTAGTGAAAAATTCTTAATTTAATCTGCAAACATTCGTGAGGCGTATTTCGCTGGCTGTCACCTTTCTTGGCCGGCCGGCTCCAATAAAGTTTATGGTTGCAATCTTGCTGCACTTTAGAAATTCGTTGTAAGGACACTTATTTTTATGATTTTAGGGTTTTGAAAGATACTTCTGCGTAGGATCGCGGCGGTTTGTTAAACAGATGTAATATTCTTTGTTCTTCGGGCGCCTTTCGGGCGGCGTACGTTTCCTTTGTTTTTATTCGATCTGTTTAACGGTTCATATCAAGTTATTCCGCAAAACAACTCTGAAGCTTCGTTCTTGCTTACTTTTGTAAGTATGGAATTCCGTGTTCGTCTCCGCTAGGGCTTTAATTATTGCACTGTATTTTTCAGAAGGTTTGAGCAGAATTATTATCTCGCCATTATATACTACTTTCAGTTCATAGTCACTTTTTGCTATATTCTCCAGTAGTTCTAGTAATGGTGGCATGAATTTTGCTCCAGATACGTAGATCGGTGGCGGTTTCGGGTCATTTTTATTTACATTTTGATCTGCATTGTTGGCTGAATTTTCGTTTTCTAAATCCTTAAATCGATTTGTAAGTGCTATTGGTTTATTTAACCAGTAGTTTACCGTTTTAGCTTGTTTTGAGTGTTCTTCAGGTTTATCGGCGTTTCTATTTCGTTTTCTGTTTTCTACTTGTTGCCATTCTTGCGCCTGAGAGACTTTAGTTAGAGGTTGCGAAAGGATATAAGGAATACTAAAATTTGTGGACGGCATCTGCTGATTTAAAATTTGTTGATTATTAGGTGTGGGGCCTGTGATTTGCCCGGCTTGCATCAGTTCGCATTGTTGTGTTTGTTGAAATGGGGCGTTTTGATAGTAAGCCATAACGGCTTATTTAACTTTAGTTATTTACGTGATTCTTGTTTAAATATAAATATCTGCAGGTTAAAATAGCTTATCCTGTCAGTTGTTGACCCGTAGGTTACTTACTCTTGTGTGCCGCTTGATATCACTAGAGCACAACTTTACACTCCGAGACTCAAACGACGCAGTTAATATTGGAAATCATAATATAAGCAAAGGGGATAAGGGCTTGCGTTAGCACATTTGT
>CALNHX010008756.1:0-57005 GCA_940337035.1 Agriotes lineatus
GTTGTTAGACCAACGAATATGTTCAGACAGCGGATCGTCACCTTCTTTCCAATCATGAACTACCACGTGACATACAAAGCATTCGACATAATCCTCGATATTAAAATAAAAAAATCCGGCGCGGGCTAGAGAAGCAGGTAACACCACACTGTTGACCCAGTTGGAATATGTAAGTAAACGTGTTTCAAATGGTAAAAGATTTAGTCTTATGTCTTCAATACACATTTCTATCTCTCAACGGCTGCGCACAGACTAAACTAAATAACAAGTTACAACAGGAAAAAACTTTCACTTTCTACCGGCTGTAGAGAACCACCTTTCCCCCTTCCACCCCTCTCACTCCGCGCAGCGAGATAAGGACCTTAAATGCCCAGTTATACAAAAATCTGATGACCTTGAACCTTTCCTTCTAACTTGCGCATGGAGTCCCAAAAACACTGATGTGCGATTTTTCAGGTTTAGGGGATGTTATTCACATCTAGTGACTTTTTACGCGGTTTCCACGATGAAAAGATAATGAAGATGACACCTTGCAGTTTCACTTCCGGTTCCCACGCTCATCAAAATTTGGCAGCGCTGGAATAAATTAGCCTTAAATATACAAAAAAACTGATGCGAGCCCCCCGGCGGCTGGAACCCTCGGGGTTGGTGTGACCTTGAAAATTTCTCCGCTCCCGAACTTGCACATGAGGGTCTGGCGGATGGGGCTCTGCCCCTGGGGTTGATGTTGCGCAATACCCAGAACATGTTACGCAATATCTTACCCGAAAATATATACTTGAACATGGGGGCCCCGGCGGCTAGGGCTCTGCCCCGCGCGATGTGAACCAGTAGCAAACCACCTTTCCCCCCACCACCCCGCCCCGCAGAGTTGAATGACAAATTAGCCTTAAATTTGTATTTTAATAAAAATGCCCAGTAATCCAATCCCAAAAAAATCTGATGTAAATCTTTCCCCCCCCACCTCCTAAATTGAGAATGAGGGCCCCACAATATGGCGGCTGGGGCTCTGCCCCCGGGCTCGCTTGAGTTAGAGAGAGAGAAAGATGGTTTTTTGTAGAACCCTATGTGTTAAAGAGAGACAGATTTTTTGGTGACTGACAGACACCGATGACCTTTGACATTTGGTTTGGCGCGCTTGAGATTGCGCAATATTGCGTCAGCCACAAAGTGATCCAGAAATGACATAGGGTGGCCTAGAACCGGCCTATCTCTACTACTGCGATATTCCGAAATTCGAACAACTTAATCCTCAACTTTCGGTTAACGTGTATGGGTTAGAGTAGCGTTTTGAAAATCGAAAAATGATTTGGGAAGTTGTGGGACCTTTGCATTACTCTGTCAAGAAGCGGTTGAGACACGTTAACTTGCTTCTGTTAACTAATGACGAGGGTGACAGTCATTACTGTTGCATTAAAAAAATTTCTCGCCTCGTTTCACAGCAAATAACTGCTAGAAAGGGGGCAAAACATTTTTGTGACGGATGCTTGCATTACTTCCGTACTGAACAGCACTTGCGACAACATATGAAGTTCGATTGTAATCAGGTGTATGCCAAAATTCCAACCGATGAGTTGATCGTGGACAAACTTGGTGAAACAATCCCACAAAATATTTTGAAATTTGAAAATTACCATAAACAATTGAAATTACCGTTCGTTGTCTACGCAGATTTTGAGACGATTTTAAAACCTGTACAGGAACCTGATACGCAACCAGACCTCGAGAGTTCGTTTACAGTTAAGACGTGCGAGCATGTGCCTTACTCGTTTGCATATTTTATAAAGTGTTCGTACGACGACAGTCTTTCTAAATTTCAAACGTACCGCGGTGAAGATGCTTCAACTGTTTTTATGGGGCGGTTGGATGCAGACGTTCGTTATTTGTATGACAATTTTCTAAAAAACGTGGTTCCTTTGGCGACGATGACTACTGCGGAACTTCAAAATTACGAGGCTGCTACGTCTTGCCATATATGTGATCGACCCTTTGTGACCGATCAGATTAGGGTGCGAGACCATTGTCACCTGACTGGAGCGTATCGGGGTGCTGCACATTCTATCTGTAATCTAAATTTCAAAGTTCCCAATTTTGTGCCTGTCTTTTTCCACAACCTAAATTATGATTCTCATTTGTTCGTCAAACAATTCGCCGTCGATGGCGAACAGATCGATGTGATACCTCAAACGAAAGAAGAATATATATCTTTTGGCAAGCATCTGTTAGTAGATGAAATCGATTTTGGTTACAAAAGGCAGAAAGTTTATTTACAAATTAGATTTCTAGACAGTTACCGTTTTATGAATCGATCTTTGAGTACCTTAGCTGATTATTTGGCTGACGATCAGTTTTATGAAATTAAAAGGTTGTTTGGGGACGATGCAAAATTTCAATTAATGAGACAGAAAGGCGTGTTTCCATATTCCTTTGTGGACTCCTTCGAAAAATTGAACCTTGCGAAGTTGCCTTCGAAGGTTCAGTTTTTCGACTCTCTACATGAAGAACACATCTTTCAAACTGATTACGATCGTGCTGTGTCTGTGTGGAACACCTTCGACTGTCAAACTTTGGGTGACTACTCGGACATTTATTTAAAAGCTGACGTGTTGATTTTGGCAGACGTGTTTGAAAATTTTAGGAAGTTATGTTTGGAAGCATATAAGTTGGACCCTGCCCAATATTATACGGATCCAGGTCTTAGTTGGGACGCTATGTTACGATCGACGGGTGTCAAATTAGAATTATTAACTGACATGGACATGATACATTTTCTCAAAAAGTCAATTAGGGGTGGTATAAGCACATGTATTGGTAGGAAGGCTATTGCCAACAATTGTTTAGTTCCAAATTATGATTCCTCCGAGCCTACATCATTCATTATGTATTTAGACGCTACAAACCTATACGGTTTTGCGATGCGCCAGTATTTGCCGCACCGAAATTTTGAATGGCTCGCGGCAGAGGAAGTTGAAAATTTTGGTGTGTTTGAAATTGACGATGAGGCGGATACGGGTTTTATTTTGGAGGTTGATCTGCAGTATCCTGAACACTTGCACGAGGACCACAATGATCTACCCTTTTGTCCGGAACTTATTATTCCCCCGGGTGGAAAATATAAATGTCCAAAATTGATTCCAAATTTGTACCATAAGACCAAGTATGTGCTTCATTATCGAAATTTAAAACAATGTTTAGATGCTGGTTTAGTTCTTACAAAAATTCACAGAATTCTTAAATTTATTCAATCGCCCTGGTTGCGCTCATATATTGATATGAATACCGCGTTGCGTAACCGAGCACGAAATGAATTTGAGAAAGATTTTTTTAAGGCTAAAAATAATAGCGTTTTCGGAAGACGATGGAAAATGTCGACAAGCGATCGGACATCAGGTTGGCGAGCACGTGGGACAATGTCGGCAAGAAACTAGGTGCTGCAGCTCTAATTGCCAAAGCAAATTTTAAGGATTCGGTAATTTTTTCTGAAAATTTGATTGCTGTGGAACCTAATAAAACAGTTGTTTTGTATAATAAACCGATCTATGCAGGTTTCACTATTCTGGACTTATCTAAAATCGTAATGTATGACTTTTTTTATATTTTTTTGAAACAAAAATATGGCAATAATGTCTCCCTACTCTGTACAGATACTGACTCGCTAGTAATTCACGTACGGACTGACAATTTCTATGAAGACATAAAAACTAATTTAGATCTTTTTGACACTTCAAATTATAAAGACGGTCGACACGGTATACCTCAAACCGTATCGGTCGTCGGTAAAATGAAAGACGAGTACGCAGGTGTTCCGGTAGAACAATTTTTTGGAGCCGGTGCTAAGTCCTACTGCGTGTTTGTGGGAGGGAAAGAAGTAAAGAAAGCAAAAGGTGTGCAAAAGGCTGCTGCCAATAAATATCTCACTATGGCAACCTATCGCGACGTTGTTGACAATGTGCGTGGTCAGGTTTTTTGCCAAATGTATGTTTTTCGCTCTCACAAGCACACAGTGTACACTGAACTGAAGAATAAAATTGCGCTATCATATCGGGATAATAAGCGCTATCTTATTCCTCAGTCGAATAACACTCTAGCATGGGGTCATGTAGATATAGGCATGTCAGGTGCTAGACCGTTGGACAGATTACTGGAATTATTGCAAGACGATCAGTAATACTACGCGCGGATCAATAACAGTACATTTTTTTTTGTCGTTTACATGGTAATGACAGTTTATTTCTTGCAAAGAGTCTCACGAGATTGGTACGTTTACAAGGGTTTTCTTTTCGTAGATATTTAGACATAATTTGATTTCCTTTGTATGTATAATTAGTTAATATGTAATTGTATCGTAAAATGTTAAGTATACATAATTTAATTTTTGTACAATTTGTTATTATGTAATTGTATCATACTATGTTTGTAAGTAGTCATCATATAACATTCTCATCTAGTTCCAATTTAAATGAAATGTGTAATGTTGTTTAGAAGTAGTAATGGATATCTACAGAAAAAACTCACATTGAGATCTGTAATGTTGTTCAGAATTAGTAATGCATATCTGAAGAAAAACTCACATAGTTGTACCAGTCTATTAATAAAAAAAAGATATTTACTACAAAAAAATGTTTTATTTTTTTGTACGTTTACATAGGTTTTCTTTTTGTAGATATTTAGACATAATTTGATTTCCTTTGTATGTATAATTAGTTACTATGTAATTGTATCGTAAAATGTTAAGTATACATAATTTCATTTTTGTACAATTTGTTATTTTGTTATTGTATCATACTATGTTTGTAAGTAGTTATCATATAACATTCTCATCTAGTTCCAATTTAAATGAAATGTGTAATGTTGTTTAGAAGTAGTAATGCATATCTACAGAAGAACTCACATTGAAATCTGTAATGTTGTTCAGAATTAGTAATGCATATCTGAAGAAAAACTCACATAGTTGTACCAGTCTATTAATTTAAAAAAAAGATATTTACTACAAAAAAAATGTTTGATTTTTTGAGAGTACTACATCATTTCTTTAAGTTACACGAGATTGGTTTTAGGTATCCAAGAATTGTGTCGCTTGTCGAATCCCAACCACTTTACATACAATAAGTTTCCTTTCTTCTTCAGGACCCTTTCAACTAGATATACGTCTGAATGTTTTGTTTTTTGCAGTTCATGCTCGTAGAATCCTCCTTTAATTTCGTGACTTTCTTGGTCCGTGAGTCGATAGGTTGTAGGGTTTGTAAGTCGAACTGTAGATATTGTAAATATTTTGTTGCTCCAGCTTGGCGTGTACCCCTTGCTAAATGCCGAACGATACTTGCTAATGCGTACCAAGTCCCCTGTACGAAACTTTTGAGGTTTCGGGTCTACGATCTTTGTGTAACTGTACGCCGTGTTTAACAAAAGTTTTGCATTCTTTAAGTTCACTTGGGCAGGTTTCATTCCTATTGTGCGATGCTTGGTTGTGTTATACTTTGCTACGATCTTGGGTAGGATATCCAACCATTTGTAGGACCCTTGCAGGCTGAACTGCTTCCACATCATGTTCTTCAGTGTGCGGTTGCATCTCTCCACTATGCTGCTCTTCATACTAGAATGCGTGCTGTAGTGATTGATATTGTGCTGCCGCATTAATAGTTGAAAAGCGGTGTTGTAAAACTCTTTCCCCAAATCCGTTTGCAAGTTTTGCGGTGACACCTTTACACTCCTCAACACCTTACCCATGGCAGCTGTTACGTCCTTTCCTGTTTTACGTTTTACGGGATATGCCCACACATACTTTGAAAAAGCATTAATCACTACCAGAATGTAACGAAAGCCCTTATTGACTTTTGCATAAGGAATCATTTCTACCAAATCCGCTTGATATAAATCGTTCAAGCCTTTTAGGATAACGCGCCTTCTCTTGAAATTTTTTCGTGCTGGTTTGTGGAGTTCGCTAACTATGGCTTCTTTAAGATTCATTGTCAACTGTTGCTTTCTACACTCCTACGGGACATTTAAGCAGCAGTTGCACGTATAACTTATTGTTTATGGATTCGAATTGCAGTTTATCTCCTCGCCGCAATGTCTTACCGACAAACGTGTCCTGTGGGATGCCGTTGAGGTGTGATACTACCAAAGGTCCGCTGACTCGAACACTTATGATCTCGCCGGTTGTTAACGGAAAAATGTACTCGTTCTGTCCGAAAATTTTGGAATATCCGATTTCATCGTACCCACGCCCCACTAGCAACAGTGGTACTTCTATATGGAGTTGATTTACATTTTTCACTTTCATAAAGACATGTCTGGGATGCGCTGCGTGGCGCGTGCTATGGTAGTGCCGTCCAAATTTGTCGATGGGCGTTACTCTATCGTCGACTGATGCTTTCTGACCTTACCGCTATTGGCACTCCACTTTTGTACCCCCTTAGTAGATTATTTTCGCGTCTCGCAGGGCTTCGGTGATGCGAACGATCTCAATGGAATGACCCGTGTGTCCAGCTGCCTGAGAAGCTATTAATATACGCAACCGATTCACTAATGAGTTGGGATCCTTCCAAGGAACATATTCCACTTTTTTGTCCGCCACTGTTAGTAATCCCTTGCCACGCCGTGGTACCTTTGTCGCTGGTCTGCCGGGAGCTCTTATGGTTGAGGAGGCAGTTAGAGGTCGTACTATTTTCATGTATTTAGACCCTGCGTTACCACTAACTCTTTGTGTGGGGTCGTAGTTTACACGATTTGCGGCGGAACGATCCACTAAATCTAGATATTGCTCTAAATCTGCGTTTTTGTATATATTTGGTTTCTTTTTAAACATCAATTCGTACAATCCTGGAGTGCCTTTGTAGACTATTCTGTTGCCGTTGTCTGTAATAACGATATTTTCACCCTCGAATTTGATTTCTTTATTTCCTATAGCAAACTTATCTCCCTCTATGTCGAATCGAACTCCGTAGTGCAAATCGTACTTGTCCTCAGTATCTCGTATCATTCCTTCCACGTATGTGCGAGCTAACCCTTGAAATTGTTCTAAATATTGACCAAGAACTTCCGGTGCCAGCATTTGTTGGATGGTTTCTCTGGCCGCTTGTACAGCACCTTCTTCTGCTGCCGCCTCAGCAACCTCCGTTTGCAACTGCTCATCGTATTCCTCTACTGGTTCACTCTCGGATAACACATGCGTCTGCAAAAATCGAGGTGTGGAGGTGCGTGATGGCCCCGGTGTAGAGGTGTATGATGGCCCCGGTATGGAAGTGTGTGACGATCCCGGAAGGTTTGTCGCAGAAACTTGGCCTGGAGTGGTTATCGCTCGCGGACGGGGCAAAGTAGAGGGAGTGGATACTCTACGTTTAATTGTTATTGGCAAATAATCCGCTTTTGGTTCGCCCACTGGCACACCTTCTTGCTTTATAGTTGTCAGCAATTCGGTGAGCGGTTTGGAAAGAGGTTTAAATTGCTCAGCTAAAATCGACTGGGATTGGGCGATGTCTGCTTTTAAAGCTGCGTATTTACGTCTAACGGATTGTCGGGTTTTGATAAGTTCCCTGGCTAAACGCTTATCCATGTTGCAACTCCTTCAGTTGTTGGTAAACTACTACCTTCCCTTCTTTGGCTGCTGTCTATATATTAAAGTAATTGTCGAAACCTTTTCTATATCGTCCCGCGTTGGTTTCGCTTCTTTATCGATCACTAAAAATCCGTGATCCTCATTCCAACAATAAGAGCACAATGCTTTAAATTTGTCGAATGACATGTCCGTGTTGACATGATCGTCGTAAATGTGCTTCAGATTGGTGTTGTCTTGTTGGAATATGATGACGAGATTTGCATTATCTCTTATGAGCTGCTTAGGAATAGATGAATACGTCTGACATAGATAAAAACAATCTATGTTTCGGTGACGTCCGAAACAAAAATAATCTCGAATTATGCTTTGCGTCTCGCAAGCTACGTCGTCAAAAACTATCACGGAATGTTCTTTTGCTTCCTGGGGTTTGATCACCTCACAATCGTTACTATATTCGAAGAATCCAATGTCTCTCAATGGTTGAAAGGCTTCTCTCAGATAATTATATTTGGGTTGATCGAGTGTTTTCGAATATATATAAAGGTTTCCGAATCGCAACCCATTTCGATGCACTAGTAAACTGACCATGAGGTTGGTTTTTCCAGATCCGGATCGACCTATGACCACACATCGTTTACATCCTTTACCCAGTAAAGCGCTGTGCTTTCTGTAAGTCTCGGATATGGAATTTATTGTGTGATTTACTACCGGTAAGGAACACCCTTGCTTCACAATTTTGACGTTTTCCATCGTTTTCGCTCGGAAGGAAACTGCGCTCTACCCGCCGTGCGTTCTCGTTATATTTGTTAATTCCGTTTGAAGAACATCAGTCGTGTGTAAGTCTTTAAGATGAAAGCTACTAAGCGTAAACAAACCAGTCATCACCGAAGCGCCAAGCGGAAAGGTCGCGGTTTCCTGAATACCCTTATTGACAAATTACCCTTTGAACTACACATACCAGGGTACAAGTTTTGCGGACCTGGTACCCGACTTAAAAAACGTCTTTCTCGAGGCGATCGAGGAAGGAATCCTCTGGACGAGGCCTGCAAGCAACACGACATCGCATACTCACAATCTAGCGATCTTTCGACACGTCACGCGGCAGATAAAGTTCTAGCAGAGAAAGCTTGGGAACGTGTTAAAGCAAAAGACTCTACTCTTGGGGAAAGAGCTGCAGCCCTTGCTGTTACTGGAATTATGAAAGAAAAGACGAAAGTCGGAATGGGTGTGAAACGGAAGCGTACACGGCGAACGCATTCCAAACGGGTCGGTATCACAGTCCGCTCGCATTCAGGAGGAGCTTTAAAAACAAGGAGGAGGAGGCGGAAGCGGTCAAGAGTACTACCTCTTCCGAAGAGAGGAGGCATATTGCCGCTTGTACCCATACTTGCTGCATTAGGAGCATTGGGATCCCTCGGAGGTGGTGCTGCAGCAGTCGCTAAAGCAGTGGGAGACTCAAAGGCTGCTAAAAAGAATCTCCAGGAAAAGGAGCGACATAACAAAGCTATGGAATCCATTGCTCGCGGAAAAGGGTTATATCTACGACCGTATCAGTCAAAAAACTACCGTTGAAGCTGCCGCGCCGCGCGTTAACCAACATCGATATTACAGACTACGTTAAACGCCTAGAAATTCCACACTTTAGGGGAATATTTATGCGGGATGCCCTGCCTATCAAGATTCGTAAACGAGAATGTGGTGTCACTAACTTGGACGATGATGTAGGACCTGGCACGCATTGGACGGCTTACGTAAAAGTGGATACCTTTGTTCTATATTTCGATAGCATCGGTCGCTTACAACCTCCAACCGAATTAGTGAAATACTTTCGTAGCGATGGTGGCAATAACACGATCACGTATAATTCTAATGGATATCAACGATTCATGTCATACACATGCGGTCACCTGTGTCTCAAATTTCTATATAACTTTGCGAAACCGCTTTTGTCGACAGTTTAAGTGTTGCGCTTCATCATGTCTAGTATATTCACTCTGACAGGTGATTCATCAATCCTTACTGCGAATTTTGACCCCCCTATTTTCTTAGACGACGGTAGCGAATATGTTTTGGGGTTGTTAAGTTTCGAAACCTACAATACTATTGCTAACATTAGACCTCCCAACAATGAATTTCATCTCGTCGGACTACCTCATATTACTATACCTGAGGGTGCATACGAAATTACGGACATTGCCGACTTTCTACATAACCAACTTGAGTCTAGCGGAAGTAATGGGCGGGTGCTGCTACGCGGAAACAACAGCACCTTAAAAACCGAAATAAAGTCGAACGTTCCAATCGACTTTAAATGTGACAATACTATCCGAGACATGTTGGGATTTGACAGCAAAATTTATGATGCGAATATGTGGCATGCAGGTGAACATGTTACGAAAATTTTGAACATTAACTCCATCCTTATCCACTGCAATATCTCTGTCGGTTCCTATAAAAATGGTAAGCCTGGCCACATCGTTCATCAATTCTTCCCCATAGTGCCGCCTGGGTACAAAATAGTGGAAACACCTAACCCTGTCATTTATCTACCGATCAGCACGAGACAGATCACTAACCTAACTGTTAAAATACTGGACCAGACTGATACCCCCGTCAGTTTTAGTAAGGAAACCGTTACGGTAACATTGCATTTAAAGAAGTTATAATGGGTTTTCGATTCAACCCTTTACCCTACCATGTCCAACCCAGTTCGTATAAGAGACGTTGTCCACAGCCTTGTAAAATCAGTTCAGCTTTGTCCGCCGAGCAGTTAACAAAGGCAAACAGAGACTTCTTGCGATCGTTGGGTTTTAAAGTGCTGCCATGAGTATTCTAAATATTGGGGAACGTGTCCTCGTCGACAACTCGATCGTTAGCAATCAGTTGCACACCCATCAACCGTATACAAACCGTTTCGACTATAACGATGAAATTCGAATTCCAATTGATGAAGATATGTCAACTCTACCAGGTTTGAGCTATCTATACATAGAGGGAAAATTACGGAAAGCAACCGGTGAAGTTACGACGGCTAAATTTCTTAACAATGGGTTGGCTCACTTATTTAGCAAAATCCGATACGAAATCAATGGTGTCGTTGTCGATTCTGTTACCAAACCTGGTATTACATCTACTCTTAAGGGATATGTGTCCTACAGTTCTGATGATGTTAAAAAGCTTCAAAATTCTGGTTGGCTGTACGCCGCCAATACTCACATTACCGATGCACAGGGCAACTTCAGTGCCTGCATACCGTTGAGAATGTTGCTAGGCTTTGCTGAAGATTATGGAAAAGTCATACTTAACATCCGACAAGAGCTTGTCCTGCTTCGCAGCAATACCGATGCCGACGCCGTATTCAGTTCTACTGTAGGAGAGACTGCTAAAGTTACGATTGACAAGCTGTATTGGAAAGTTCCACATGTCACTCCAGGTCTTGCTCAAGAATTATCTCTAACCAAATACATTGACAAAAATATCGACACACAAGTAGCGTTTCGCAGCTGGCAACTTCATATCATACCAGGCGTTAATGCCGTGACTCAACATTCTCATGCCATTGCAACAACCACCAAATTACAAACCCCCAGATATGTCATCGTAGGTTTTCTGACGGAACGTTCGGGGCTCATCTCTAAGGACAATAGTCATTTCGACAAAATTAATCTTACAAATTTTAGAGTTTATCTCAACACCGAACGTTTCCCCTACGATAATTTAAATAACAATTATGGTCTGAATCATTACGCCACATTATACGAAATGTACTCCAAGTTTCAATCGTCCTATTATAACAAGACTGCCGAGCCTTGGTTCACGCCCAATGAGTTTGTCGACAAAGCACCCATTGTTGTAATCGACTGCTCCCATCAAAAGGACTACCTCCACGCGAACGCTGTAGTTTTTCGAGTTGAATTTGAAACTTCCGCAAACGTGCTAGCCAACACAACCGCGTATTGTCTCGTTTTTCATGATCGAGTTTTTACGTACAACGCTCTGACAAAAGCAGTAAAACAATTGTAATACTCCGAAGCAGGTCTTTTTTTGCATTGTACTTCTACTGCCGTCTACTTTCTGATTATTGAAAAAAAATTGACTCGACTAGGATTCGAACCCAGATCTCCTGAGGCGCAGTGTCTAGAATTCCCTTTAATGCATATAGTGCTCCCCAGGCGCCATATTATTAGACCACCGAGTCCTTAAACTATTTAATGAAAAACGGCGATGACCTTCGGGATAATCGAAAGTATAAAAGGTTGCGCATTATCATGGTCTCGTTAATTGTTTTATAACTTACGTCAAGTTCGCACACTATTCGTTTAAGTATAAAATAATGGATCAGACTCCAAGTCACGATTCTTCACATGAAATCACATTAAAGCACGCTGTAAAGTTGTGCTGTGCTTTCTGGTTTAAAGATGCAAAAAACAATTTAGATAAAATAGTGAGAAATTCCTCGGGACTCAGAAATTTAGACTTGGAATTTGAGCGCGTATGTAGTGAGTGCTATGGCTGGCGATAGCCAAAATCAACAAGAAAAACGGAAACGACTGATTGCCAATTTGGAAAAAAACATTTTAAAATATTTTGCTGGAGAAGGAAATACATCGCTGACGCTGGATGTGGACTACCACCCAAAGCATCCCTTTGCTGAAATGCTGGAAGAACGTGTCTCAGTATTCGATCTACCGTGTAAATCTACAACGAAAATTAACTCTACACCAACCGGCATGTTCACACTTCAAGTTAGGAGTGGATATGGCTCGCTCTTCTGGAGATATATTTCAAATATTGATCACCTGTAACATTTAACTAAATATATTTTTTAAATGGTTTATTTTTTTTATTTTGATTTGACCTTGAGTTGAAGGCTAAGGTGATTTTCAAGATCACATCATTTTCAAGGACGAACTCTAACACCTCCCACCACTCGACCTTGATTTCAAAGTCAAACTCTAGAACCTCCTCCCACCAAAAAAGAAAAAAATCTACAAAACGGTGCGGCTGTTGACTAGTATCGGTCTGAACGAACAAATTTGTGAAAAGAAGGAAAATTAAGAAGAGTGTGCAGTGACTAGTATCGGTCTGAACGAACAAATTTGTGAAAAGAAGGAAAATGAAGAAGAGTGTGCAGTTTGACGACTCGAAGAATCAGATGTACAACCTGCATACGTGGGCGTATGCGTATAAAGAAGCTCGGAGAGGAGTCTGGCAACAAGAAGCTATGGATAAGATGAGGTTCAAGCGGAGGATCCTTAATGTGGAAGAGGTATTGAGAAACGCCTTCAGCTCAAAACATAGAGATAAAGTATACGTAGAACGATATTCAGCCTTTGTAGATCATTAGATTGTACATTGTTAGATTATATATTGTTTGTAAATAAAAAAACAGAATAAAATTTAAATGTTGTTTTATTATTCCATTAAGTAATGATTATATATATGGTAAACATTAGACAAAGCACAATAGCAACAAGTTTTAGCATGATACATGCAAAGGGGTTGTGTTGGACTGAGTGGTTGTTGCTCCGCAATTTCAATGATTGGTGTTGCGGTGTAGCGTTTCAGAAACTCAGCCTTTTCTCTCCCTTTGACATATATCAGTTCAGCGTCCCGCAGAAGGCGTCGCAATATGGTGGGGAACAGGTATGCAGGAGTAAATCCATCCTTCCAGGCTATGCAATGATGGTTTTCCATTAACCAACGGGCTTGCTTTTGCAAATTCTGAGGCAGTGCTTCGAAAGGAAAGGGTTGTTTGAACACGTGGTGAGCAATACTGGTTTCATCGTAAGCAGCAAATTCCTTTGGAGTGAAATTCTTGTCGGTTGTTTTGAATCCTTGAATATCGATAACCAATTTCATGTTGCCTCAGAGAACTAGCTGAAAGGCTAAAGGTACTGGCGCACTCACACTTGTCAGGACACAACGAAGTTATGGTCGGATAACTAGCTGGACGGCAAAGTAGTACTACCCCCCTCCATGATAAAACTTGCGCAGAAGAGTTACACCTGCTTGACCACTCTCGTCAGAGCATTGTACGTATTATAAGTAGTAGTTTCTTCAGTAAAAAAAAACTTTAACAAATAAACATTACATACTATAATATGATAATAATATAAAAAAATTATATAAATACTAGCTTAACTAGTAACATTTTCTTCTTTAGTTTCTTTCGCTCTAGTTTCTTCTTTAGTTTTTTCTTCATCTTCTTCTTCTTCTATAAATTTGTTTACTTCACTTAGCTTATGATGTAACCCGAGACCTTCCATCAGATTTACAAAGAGCCTTCGATTTATCACATTATTTAGAAACAATTGACATACTTCTGCTCCATTTTCATATAATCTTTCTCTCGTGTGCAACTCTTCATCGGTATATCCGCTCCGCCCCATACCATACACAACTTCATGTCCTGCGTCGAATGCTAAGTCCTCACACCGACCTTGCAGATTTCCTATGGCGCTGCGCACATCTGTAGCTGGCGCTCGAGCAGCCTCCGAGTAACACATCCACATTACGACGACAGTTGCTGCCCAATTGCTTCTAGTTCAATATCACACCTAACACTGTCGCTAGCAAACGTCAGCAGTTCGTAGAGACACAGAGCCTTCTCCGACAATTCGTCAAAGTTTTGTAACGTAACTTGTAGATTTTGAATATAATCCCCAGGTTGAGTTAGCGCTCGCGTTATTGTTGTTGAATAAAATTGAGGAAACTTTAAGTTCTTCAATTGTGCTAGTTTTCGTCCAATTAGAGCAGTGGTTCCCAACCGGTGGTCCGCGGACCACAGGTGGTCCCCGACCACCTCGAAAGTGGTCCGCGAAGCCATTTACAAGAAATTAAAATTTACAAAAATTTTTTTTATTTAATTTAAGAACTTATGACTCAAACTTACACGAGATTGTCTGCGTTACACAGCGCATGCGCAGCACGGTGTGTTCTGCGGCGCGCATTCAGTCGGTAAGTCGCACAGTAAGGTCAGTAAGTTGCCACGTGCTACGTGAATAATAACGCCCTTTCTAAAATTTCTTAGAATTATGGCTCCAGCAAAGAGAAAATACGACAATGCATATATTAAGTTCGGTTTTACACAATTGAGGTAAACCGAGAAACGAGACCTCAATGTGTGATATGTGCCACCGTTCTCAGCAACGATGCTTTAAAACCCGCAAAATTAGAACGCCATCTAAAGACTGTCCACCCTACTTTGAGCGATCGACCACCACAATTCTTCGCTGGAAAATTGGAGAATTTGAAAAAAATGAAGCTCGGAACAAGCGGTTCAAGATTTGTATCGTCTGAGAAAGCACTGTCCGCATCGTTCGAAATATCCCAGGTAATCGCAAAATCGAAAAAACCACACACGATCGGTGAAACCTTGGTGAAGCCTTGTTTGCTGAAAGCTGTGGAGGAAGTTTTAGACGACGAAGCAAAGAAGAAAATTCAGGAAATTTCACTGTCAAACAACATCGCGAAGGCGCGAATTGAAAAAATGTCCCACGATATCGAAGAACAACTTTTAGTTAAAATAAAAAAGTCCCCTTACTTCGCTCTGCAGTGCGACGAAACTACCGACGTTGCACAATGTTGCCAATTAATTGTGTTTGTCCGATTCTTAGATGAGGACAACACAATCAAAGAAGAATTATTTCTGTCGCAAGAACTGGAAACTACGTCGAAAGGAGCGGACGTCTTCAAAATAATTGGCGATTATTTCGAGATACATGAAATTATGTGGGAAAAACTCACCGGTTTTTGTACGGACGGAGCTCCTGCTCTGCTTGGATCGCGCTCGGGTCTAGCAACGTTGGTGAGGCAGAAGAACCGCTCGACATTGACAACGCACTGCATCATTCATCGGCAAGCGTTAGCTTCCAAAACGTTGCCGCAAGACTTAGCTAATACCTTGGAATTGGCCATAAAGTTAGCGAGCGCAGTTAAAAGTAGTGCGCTCAATACGTGTGTTTTTAAAAAATTGTGCGCAGACTTGAACTCTGAGCATCAAATGCTACTCTTCCATACGGAAGTTCGTTGGCTTTCGAAAGGAAACATGTTGGGACGATTGTACGAGCTAAAAGAGGAGATGAAGGTGTTTCTAATGGAGAAAAAACTGAACGAGTTGTTGGAGCAGTTTTGTCATCCACAAATTGAGATGCAGCTAGCTTATCTCGTAGACATCTTTACACATCTGAACAAGCTAAATTTGCAACTCCAAGGTTCAGGAAATGAGAAGTTGGAAGGCGTCGCAAATATATTTTTGTTTGAAGACAAACTTCGCTCGTTTATTGGCAAAATAGAGCTATGGACAGGCAAAGTTGAAGAGAAGAATTAATCTGGGTTTCCGACGTTAAAAGCCCTTGCTGACGACGAGAATTACGCGTGCTTCATAGATGACGTCCAGCGAAATGTTTTGCGCCACCTACATACGCTAAAGGAGGAATTTACTCGTTACTTCCCAGAATACGAAGGGGTAGAAACAGAAGCTGTTCGAAAAATGATTCGAAATCCTTTCAACACGAAAGTCAGGGAACTACCTGATGAAATTCAGGAAGATGTTATCGAGTTGCAAAACGATAGCAACTGCAAGGATTCCTTTGCATCTGGGGTGAATCTCGAGGAGTTCTGGTGTAAGAAGACAATTTCGTATTCTACTCTTCGGAAGACCGCCTTACGATATCTTGTGTTATTTTCGACAACCTATTTATGCGAACAGGGATTTTCCGGTCTGCTCTTAATAAAAAACAAGCAAAGGAACAGGTTGGACGCAAGCGACGATATGCGCGTAGCTTTGAGCACCAGCATCAACCCGAGAATTTCGCAGCTAGTGAAGCAAATGCAAGCTCAAAAATCGCATTAAGTCATTATTAACCCTATTTCTAACTTTTTGTTTTCTTTTTTACATTTAAATTTAAATAAAATAATAGTTTACCTATGCCATAATAAATGTAAGTAAGTAATTTCTAATAAATCATTATTACGAATTAAATTGAATTACATTGCGAGAAAAGAGGGGGTGGGGGTCGGTGGTCCACGACGGATAAAATTTTTACCAAGAGGTCCGCAGTCTCCTAAAGGTTGGGAACCACTGAATTAGAGTGCGAACTCTGTACAGCTCTTCCACAGTTTCTCTCCCCAGGTAAACATCCGATCCGTCCTGACCCTGTATGCGTAACACCTTCACCGCTTGAATCGTTGTGAATGATAGGAGTATGGGTCCCAACTGAAGCGGTGGCCACTGTCCAGCTCCGGAATAAAAATAATTTGTTATAATTCCCTCATTTTCTAACAGGATTCCCCACTCGGGTTCCAGCAGCTGAACCCAATTATTGTGATTTCCACGTATTTGTATTACTGGTACAAATCCACCGCTGGTTTGTAGACCCACACATACAAACTTAGTCTGTGAATTATTTAATCTATATGTACTACTGCCAAGGAGCACTGGACACTGTTGCGGTTTAAACTTCGTGACACCATCGAACACTGCTTGCCCGCTCTTCACTAAGCCAAGAACTTTGGTAATGGTTTCCATTCTTAGTTGCACTGAATAAGACGATGTTCTGCGATTCCTACTCCTGCCTGCTCTTTTTTTATCTACTTTTCGAAGGTAGTGGTAGAAGGGAGTTACAAGGTTGCCCACGGTCACGGTCAAGTAGGAGGAGTACCAAAACTAGTGGTGGGGGGAAAATTGGTCAGTTAGAAATAGCATTTCAACGAAGTAGCAGTTAAGCGAATCGAGTGTGCGTAGAAGCGTTAGAGTAAACTATAATGCCGCTGGATAAATTTGGAAGACATCACCTTGGCCATCCCTCAGATCATTCCACTGATCCTCCTCCTCAACTGTTTCTTTTCGAGAACTTGGCGGATTTTTACTATGAAAAGGACATACACTTTACAAGTCTAGGAGTTAACCCTGAAGGCTGGTATATTCTACTATCCGGTAAATTAAACTATACAGTTCAATTCGCTGAGGCTGTTATATCTTCTGTCAATACGAATCCTGCAACTCCTACAATTATTTTGAATGATAGCCATCTTAGCGCTACAGAGTTGACTGGAAAGACCCTGAAAAGGGGTGACGTGCTGAAATTTAAAGCAGTCAACGACATTCCTGTTATGTATGTGGAATTTCATCTCAAGGCTCCCATTCTAGTGGAGTCGCCCGGTCAGCCTTGAACAACTATTCCCCCTCTCATTCTGGATTACCAACTATATAACCGTGTCACAACCTTACAGAGTAACAGTCGCTAGTTTTCATTTAACCATGTGTCTCGAAGTATTTCCGCCATACCTCCGCCGCTACGAGCACCGCATCCAGACCTACAAAAACTGGACTGGTGTCATACCTGCAGCCTCGCTTGCACGGGTTGGATTTTTCTACCTTCAAGACAGCGATAAAGTGCAGTGCTTTTGTTGTGAAATTTGTATCCACAAATGGGTACCGGAAGATGATCCTCTAGAGGAACATTTGCGCTGGTCCGAACATTGCGTCTTTGCGAAGATGTGTAAAAAGTTGCAACAATTACAAAACGAGTTAGAAGAGGTCAAACAATTTTTGGTTGCGGATCAACTTAACATAAGTGATGCCTTACAAAGAATTAGTGCACTAGACTTGACAATTCCTAATTAATGTATTTATACTTAAGAAATGAATTTATACTTAATAAATGAATTTATAACACTTTTTTTCGTTTTATTCATTGTCGTTGTTCCTTTAGCCGTCTTCACAAGTACATTCTTCTACGCCATCGAGCGAGCATCATTTCAACAATATGAATCTCACAACCCCCGCAGTTCGTGGAGGTTCTTGTTTGAAAGGGTTTGGAACAAGGTTAAGTCAAGGTAACCATCCAAATACGATTTAGCCTTGAACTTAAAAGCAGAAGTCCTTGAACTTAAAAGCTGAAGTCCTTGACTTTAAATATTTTTTCTTTGGAGTGTTCTGAGACAAGGTCAGGTCAAGGTTGCCACCCCCCACCACTCGACCCGCCACCTCCCACCAACACTTAGACTTGACCTTAATATTTATGGTGGTGGGAGGTGGCGGGTCGAGTGGTGGGGGGTGGCAACCTTGACCTGACCTTGTCTCAGAACACTCCAAAACACCCTACTCAGAATGCTGCTATCGGTTGCACATTAATGACTACGAAACTTTAAATATTAGACAATGGTTAAATAATTATCTTGTAGACTTAGTTATGAATCTCATGAGTGTAAACAATTTCCGAGTTGTACTCAAAAATTACTCTACCATAATATTTCAACAAACTAACTATACCGATTATTTTCTGTCCAAAGTCAAAATTGATAAGAAAGGATTGACAATGCCGCTACTGCAAAACGGAAATCACTGGGTGTTAGCTATTGTCGATTTCGAGCAAAAAACATTTAGCTACATAGATCCATTAGGTAGTACAATTGAAAAATCAAAACTAAAATTAAAAGTACTTTTGCAGTTTTTTAGCTGCTTCAATAACTACAATAAGCAAGATTTGCCTTCACAGTTTTCTGAGTGGAGGATTGCCATTGATTAACATCCAATTCAAGTAGATAGCTATAATTGTGGAGTATATACTGTATATTTCTCCAGCCTGATAGTTAAAAATGAAGCATTGCTGGGTAATTCATTATTAACCATGGACGAATATAGGACACATATAAAAATATATCTTTTGACATCAGCAACCAGCATGATTGATAATTGCTTATTCTGTGGAGACGGTACAGTATCGGAAAACCCTAAACAATGCAAAAGTTGCCATCGGTTTGTACATGTACGATGTTTATTATCTGTAGGTACAACAAGTTTAAAAAACAATCTCTGCCCCCTTTGATGCAATTACTAAATACGTACACCCTACAGGAGATTTAAAAAAAATACATAAATAGCACTGACACAACTAAATACAACAATGACTTACACTGAACCTTACAACTACCCTTCATATTACTTCAGTACTATTCACTAATACTTTATAATTACAAAACTAATTAAATTGCAAAACTGTGTACAGCGTTCCCATAATCAATTTTTGAATACCTTTGGAATGGCTGCTACCCCCTTCGACGGCTTGCGAGTGTTTTGCATGGGCACTGTTATATTGGCTATGGGGCAACCTAATTTATGTATAAGTTCAATCGTGGCACCATGTACAGTTTTTTCATAATTTATTGTTGAATATTTTGGAGTTGGCTGCTACTCCCTTCTACGGCTTGCGAGTGTTTGACAGGGGCACTGTTATATTGGCTATGTGGCAACTTAATTTATGTATAAGTTTAATCGTGGCACCATGTACAGTTTGTTCATAATTAATTGTTGAATATTTTGGGGTTGGCTGCTACCCTCTTCGACGACTTGCGAGTGTTTAACAGGGGCACCGCTATATTGGTTATGGAGCAACTTAATTTATGCATAAGTTTAATCGTGGCACCAAGTACAGTTTTTTCATAATTAATTTTTGAATATATTGGGGTCGGCTGCTACCCCCTTTGACGGATTGCGAGTGTTTGTCAAGAGCACTGTTAGATTGGTTATGGGGAAACTTAATTTATGTATAAGTTTAATCGTGGCACCATGTACAGTTTTTTCATAATTAATTTTTGAATATTTTGGGGTTGGCTGCTACCCCCTTCGACGGCTTGCGAGTGTTGGACAGGGGCACTGTTATATTGGTTATGGGGCAACTTAATTTGTGTATAAGTTTAATCGTGGCACCATGTACAGTTTTTTTAAATTAATTTTTGAATATTTTGGGGTAGGCTGCTACCCCCTTCGACTGCTTGAGAGTGTTTGGCATGGGCACTGTTATATTGGTTATGAGGCAGCTTAATTTATGTATAAGTGTAATCGTGGCACCATGTACAGTTTTTTCATAATTAATTTTTGAATATTTTGGGGTTGGCTGCTATCCCCTTCCACGGCTTGCGAGTGTTTGACAGGGGCACTATTATATTGGTTATGTGGCAACTTAATTTATGCATAAGTTTAATCGTGGTACCATGTACAGTTTTTTCATAATTATTTTTTGAATATTTTGGGGTTGGCTGCAACCCCCTTCGACGGTTTGCGAGTATTTGACAGGGGCACTGTTATATTAGTTATGGATCAATTTAATTTATGTATATGTTTAATCGTGGCACCATGTACAGTTTTTTCATAACTAATTTTTGAATATTTTGGGGTTGGCAGCTACCCCCTTCGTCGGCTTGCAAGTGTTTGACAGGAGCACTGTTATATTGGTTATGGCGCAACCTAATTTATTTATAAGTTTAATCATGGCACCATGTACAGTTTTTTCGTAAATAATTTTTGAATATTTTGGGGTTGGCTGCTACCCTCTTCGATGGTTTGCAAGTATTTGACAGGGGCACTGTTATATTGGTTATGGGGCAACTTAATTTGTGTATAAGTTTAATCGTGGCACCATGTACAGTTTTTTCAAAATTAATTTCTTAATATTTTGGAGTTGGCTGCTACCCCGTTCGACGGCTTGCAAGTGTTTGGCAGAAGCATTGTTATATTGGTTATAAGGCAACTTAATTTATGTATAAGTGTAATCGTGGCACCATGCACAGCTTTTTCATAATTAATTTTTGAATATTTTGGGGTTGGCTGTTACCCCCTTCGACGGCTTGCGAGTGTTTGACAGCGGCACTGTTATATTGGTTATGGGGCAACTTAATTTATGTATAAGTTTAAACGTGGCACCATGTACAGTTTTTTCATAATTAATTTTTGAATACTTTGGGGTTGGCTGCTACCCCCTTCTACGGCTTGCGATTGTTTGACAAGGGCACTGTTATATTGGCTATGGGACAACTTAATATATGTATTAGTTAAATCGTGGCACCCTGTACAGTTTTTTCATAATTAATTTTTGAATATTTTGGGGTTGGCTGCTACCCTCTTCGACGGCTTGCGAGTGTTTGACAGGGACACTGTTATATTGGTTATGGGGCAACTTAATTTATGTATAAGTTAAATCGTGGCACCTTGTACAGTTTTTTCATAACTAATTTTTGAATATTTTGGGGTTGGCTGCTACCCCCTTCGACGGCTTTCGAGTGTTTGACAGGGGAACTGTTATATTGGTTATGGGGCAACTTAATTTATGTACAAGTTAAATCGTGGCACCTTGTACAGTGTTTTCATAATTAATTTTTGAATATTTTGGGGTTGGCTGCTACCCCCTTCGACGGCTTGCGAGTGTTTGACAGGGGCACTGTTATATTGGTTATGGGGCAACTTAATTTATGTATAAGTTTAAACGTGGCACCATGTACAGTTTTTTCATAATTAATTTTTGAATACTTTGGGGTTGGCTGCTACCCCCTTCTACGGCTTGCGATTGTTTGACAAGGGCACTGTTATATTGGCTATGGGACAACTTAATATATGTAATAGTTAAATCGTGGCACCCTGTACAGTTTTTTCATAATTAATTTTTGAATATTTTGGGGTTGGCTGCTACCCCCTTCGACGGCTTGCGAGTGTTTGACAGTGACACTGTTATATTGGTTATGGGGCAACTTAATTTATGTATAAGTTAAATCGTGGCACCTTGTACAGTTTTTTCATAATTAATTTTTGTATATTTTGGGGTTGGCTGCTACCCCCTTCGACGGCTTGCGAGTGTTTGACAGGGGCACTGTTATATTGGTTATGGGGCAACTTAATTTATGTAAAAGTTAAATCGTGGCACCTTGTACAGTTTTTTCATAATTAATTTTTGAATATTTTGGGGTTGGCTGCTACGCCCTTCGACGGCTTGCGAGTGTTTGACAGGGGCACTGTTATATTGGTTATGGGGCAACTTAATTTATGTATAAGTTAAATCGTGGCACCTTGTACAGTTTTTTCATAATTAATTTTTGAATATTTTGGGGTTGGCTGCTACCTTCTTCGACGGCTTGCGAGTGTTTGACAGGGGCAGTGTTATATTGGTTATGGGGCAACTTAATTTTTGTAAAAGTTAAATCATGGCACCTTGTACAGTTTTTTCATAATTAATTTTTGAATATTTTGGGGTTGGCTGCTACACCCTTCGACGGCTTGCGAGTGTTTGGCAAGGGCACTGCTGTATTAGTTATGGGGCAACTTAATTTATGTATAAGTTTAAACGTGGCACCTTGTACAGTTTTTTCATAATTAATTTTTGAATATTTTGATGTTCGCTGCTACCCCCTTCGACGGCTTGCGAGTGTTTGACAGGGGCACTGTTATATTGGTTATGGGGCAACTTAATTTATGTATAAGTTAAATCGTGGCACCTTGTACAGTTTTTTCATAATTAATTTTTGAATATTTTGGGGTTGGCTGCTACCTTCTTCGACGGCTTGCGAGTGTTTGACAGGGGCAGTGTTATATTGGTTATGGGGCAACTTAATTTATGTAAAAGTTAAATCGTGGCACCTTGTACAGTTTTTTCATAATTAATTTTTGAATATTTTGGGGTTGGCTGCTACACCCTTCGACGGCTTGCGAGTGTTTGACAAGGGCACTGCTATATTAGTTATGGGGCAACTTAATTTATGTATAAGTTAAATCGTGGCACCTTGTACAGTTTTTTCATAATTAATTTTTGAATACTTTGATGTTGGCTGCTACCCCCTTCGACGGCTTGCAAGTGTTTGACAGGGGCACTGTTATATTGGTTATGAGGCAACTTAACTTATGTATAAGTTAAATCGTGGCACCTTGTACAGTTTGTTCATAATTAATTTTTGAATACTTTGGGGTTGGCTGCTACACCTTTCGACGGCTTGCGAGTGTTTGACAGGGGCACTGTTATATTGGTTATGGGGCAACTTAATTTATGTATAAATTAAATCGTGGCACCTTGTACAGTTTTTTCATAATTAATTTTTGAATATTTTGGGGTTGGCTGCTACCCCTTTCGACGGCTTGCGAGTGTTTGACAGGGGCACTGTTATATTGGTTATGGGGCAACTTAATTAATGTATATGTTAAATCATATCACCTTGTACAGTTTTTTCATAATTAATTTTTGAATATTTTGGGGTTGGCTGCTACCCCCTTCGACGGCTTGCGAGTGTTTGACAGGGGCACTGTTATATTGGTTATGGGGCAACTTAATTTATGTATAAGTTTAAACGTGGCACCTTGTACAGTTTTTTTATAACTAATTTTTGAATACTTTGGGGCAGGCTGCTACCCCCTTCGGCGGCTTGCGAGTGTTTGACAAGGGCACTGTTATATTGGCTATGGGGCAACTTAATTTATGTATAAGTTAAATCGTGGCACCTTGTACAGTTTTTTCATAATTAATTTTTGAATATTTTGATGTTGGCTGCTACGCCCTTCGACGGCTTGCGAGTGTTTGACAGGGGCACTGTTATATTGGTTATGGGGCAACTTAATTTATGTATAAGTTAAATCGTGGCAATTTGTACAGTTTTTTCATAATTAATTTTTGAATATTTTGGGGTTGGCTGCTACCTTCTTCGACGGCTTGCGAGTGTTTGACAGGGGCAGTGTTATATTGGTTATGGGGCAACTTAATTTATGTAAAAGTTAAATCGTGGCACCTTGTACAGGTTTTTCATAATTAATTTTTGAATATTTTGGGGTTGGCTGCTACACCCTTCGACGGCTTGCGAGTGTTTGACAAGGGCACTGCTATATTAGTTATGGGGGCAACTTAATTTATGTATAAGTTAAATCGTGGCACCTTGTACAGTTTTTTCATAATTAATTTTTGAATATTTTGATGTTGGCTGCTACCCTTTTCGACGGCTTGCGAGTGTTTGACAGGGGCACTGTTATATTGGTTATGGGGCAACTTAACTTATGTATAAGTTAAATCGTGGCACCTTGTACAGTTTGTTCATAATTAATTTTTGAATATTTTGGGGTTGGCTGCTACCCCTTTCGACAGCTTGCGAGTGTTTGACAGGGGCACTGTTATATTGGTTATGGGGCAACTTAATTTATGTATAAATTAAATCGTAGCACCTTGTACAGTTTTTTCATAATTAATTTTTGAATATTTTGGGGTTGGCTGCTACCCCTTTCGACGGCTTGCGAGTGTTTGACAGGGGCACTGTTATATTGGTTATGGGGCAACTTAATTAATGTATATGTTAAATCATGGCACTTTGTACAGTTTTTTCATAATTAATTTTTGAATATTTTGGGGTTGGCTGCTACCCCCTTCGACGGCTTGCGAGTGTTTGACAGGGGCACTGTTATATTGGTTATGGGGCAACTTAATTTATGTATAAGTTTAAACGTGGCACCTTGTACAGTTTTTTCATAACTAATTTTTGAATACTTTGGGGCAGGCTGCTACCCCCTTCGGCGGCTTGCGAGTGTTTGACAGGGGCACTGTTATATTGGTTATGGGGCAACTTAATTTATGTATAAATTAAATCGTGGCACCTTGTACAGTTTTTTCATAATTAATTTTTGAATATTTTGGGGTTGGCTGCTACCCCTTTCGACGGCTTGCGAATGTTTGACAGGGGCACTGTTATATTGGTTATGGGGTAACTTAATTAATGTATATGTTAAATCATGGCACTTTGTACAGTTTTTTCATAATTAATTTTTGAATATTTTGGGGTTGGCTGCTACCCCCTTCGACGGCTTGCGAGTGTTTGACAGGGGCACTGTTATATTGGTTATGGGGCAACTTAATTTATGTATAAGTTTAAACGTGGCACCTTGTACAGTTTTTCAATAACTAATTTTTGAATACTTTGGGGCAGGCTGCTACCCCCTTCGGCGGCTTGCGAGTGTTTGACAGGGGCACTGTTATATTGGTTATGGGGCAACTTAATTTATGTATAATTTAAATCGTGGCACCTTGTACAGTTTTTTCATAATTAATTTTTGAATACTTTGGGGTTGGCTGCTACCCCCTTCTACGGCTTGCGATTGTTTGACAAGGGCACTGTTATATTGGCTATGGGACAACTTAATATATGTATTAGTTAAATCGTGGCACCCTGTACAGTTTTTTCATAATTAATTTTTGAATATTTTGGGGTTGGCTGCTACCCCCTTCGACGGCTTGCGAGTGTTTGACAGGGACACTGTTATATTGGTTATGGGGCAACTTAATTTATGTATAAGTTAAATCGTGGCACCTTGTACAGTTTTTTCATAATTAATTTTTGAATATTTTGGGGTTGGCTGCTACCCCCTTCGACGGCTTGCGAGTGTTTGACAGGGGCACTGTTATATTGGTTATGCGGCAACTTAACTTATGTATAAGTTAAATCGTGGCACCTTGTACAGTTTTTTCATAATTAATTTTTGAATACTTTGGGGTTGGCTGCTACCTTCTTCGACGGCTTGCGAGTGTTTGACAGGGGCAGTGTTATATTGGTTATGAGGCAACTTAATTTATGTAAAAGTTAAATCGTGGCATCTTGTACAGTTTTTTCATAATTAATTTTTGAATATTTTGGGGTTGACTGCTACACCATTCGACGGCTTGCCAGTGTTTGACAGGGGCACTGTTATATTGGTTATGGGGCAACTTAATTTATGTAAAAGTTAAATCGTGGCATCTTGTACAGTTTTTTCATAATTAATTTTTGAATATTTTGGGGTTGACTGCTACCCCCTTCGACGGCTTGCGAGTGTTTGACAGGGGCACTGTTATATTGGTTATGGGGCAACTTAATTTATTTAAAAGTTAAATCGTGGCACCTTGTACAGTTTTTTCATAATTAATTTTTGAATATTTTGGGGTTGGCTGCTACCCCCTTCGACGGCTTGCGAGTGTTTGACAGGGGCACTGTTATATTGGTTATGCGGCAACTTAACTTATGTATAAGTTAAATCGTGGCACCTTGTACAGTTTTTTCATAATTAATTTTTGAATAATTTGGGGTTGGCTGCTACCTTCTTCGACGGCTTGCGAGTGTTTGACAGGGGCAGTGTTATATTGGTTATGGGGCAACTTAATTTATGTAAAAGTTAAATCGTGGCATCTTGTACAGTTTTTTCATAATTAATTTTTGAATATTTTGGGGTTGACTGCTACACCCTTCGACGGCTTGCCAGTGTTTGACAGGGGCACTGTTATATTGGTTATGGGGCAACTTAATTTATGTATAAGTTTAATCGTGACACCATGTACAGTTTTGTCATAATTAATTTTTGAATACTTTGGGGTTGGCTGCTACCCCCTTCTACGGCTTGCGAGTGTTTGACAAGGGCACTGTTATATTGGCTATGGGACAACTTAATTTATGTATAAGTTAAATCGTGGCACCCTGTACAGTTTTTTCATAATTAATTTTTGAATATTTTGAAGTTGGCTGCTACCCCCTTCGACGGCTTGCGAGTCTTTGACAGGGGCAGTGTTATATTGGTTATGGGGCAACTTAATTTATGTATAAGTTAAATCGTGCCACCTTGTACAGTTTTTTCATAATTAATTTTTGAGTATTTTGGGGTTGGCTGCTACCTCCTTCGACGGCTTGCGAGTGTTTGACAGGGGCACTGTTATATTGGTTATGAGGCAACTTAATTTATGTAAAAGTTAAATCGTGGCACCTTGTACAGTTTTTTCATAATTAATTTTTGAATACTTTGGGGTTGGATGCTACACCCTTCGACGGCTTGCGAGTGTTTGACAGGGGCACTGTTATATTGGTTATAGGGCAATTTAATTTATGTATAAGTTTAAACGTGGCACCATGTACAGTTTTTTCATAATTAATTTTTGAATACTTTGGGGTTGGCTGCTACCCCCTTCTACGGCTTGCGAGTGTTTGACAAGGGCACTGTTATATTGGCTATGGGACAACTTAATTTATGTATAAGTTAAATTAATCGTGGCACCATGTACAGTTCTTTCATAATTAATTTTTGAATATTTTGGGGTTGGCTGCTAACCCCTTCTACTGCTTGCGAGTGTTTGACAGGGGCACTGTTATATTGGTTATGGGGCAACTTAATTTATGTATAAGTTTAATCGTGGCACCTTGTACAGTTTTTTCATAATTAATTTTTGAATATTTTGGGGTTGGCTGCTACCCCCTTCTACGGCTTGCGAGTGTTTGACAGGGGCACTGTTATATTGGTTATTGGGCAACTTAATTTTATGTATAAGTTAAAACGTAGCACCTTGTACAGTTTTTACATAATTAATTTTTGAATATTTTGGGGTTGGCTGCTACACCCTTCGACGGCTTGCGAGTGTTTGACAGGGGCACTGTTATATTGGTTATGGGGCAATTTAATTTATGTATAAGTTTAAACGTGGCACCATGTACAGTTTTTTCATAATTAATTTTTGAATACTTTGGGGTTGGCTGCTAATCCCTTCGACGGCTTGCGAGTGTTTGACAAGGGCACTGTTATATTGGCTATGGGACAACTTAATTTATGTATAAGTTAAATTAATCGTGGAACCATGTACAGTTTTTTCATAATTAATTTTTGAATATTTTGGGGTTGGCTGCTACCCTC
The DNA here is from genome assembly GCA_940337035.1 of Agriotes lineatus. NCBI lineage: Eukaryota > Metazoa > Arthropoda > Insecta > Coleoptera > Elateridae > Agriotes > Agriotes lineatus. The sequence continues at coordinate 28,008 of CALNHX010008756.1, forward strand.
TTCTACGGCTTGCAAGTGTTTGACAGGGGCACTGTTATATTGGTTATGGGGCAACTTAATTTATGTATAAGTTTAATCGTGGCACCTTGAACAGTTTTTTCATAATTAATTTTTGAATATTTTGGGGTTGGCTGCTACCCTTTCTACGGCTTGCGAGTGTTTGACAGGGGCACTGGTATATTGGTTATGGGGCAACTTAATTTATGTATAAGTTTAATCGTGACACCATGTACAGTTTTTTTATAATTAATTTTTGAATATTTTGGGGCTGGCTGCTACCCCCTTCGACGGCTTGCGAGTGTTTGACAGGGGCACTGTTATATTGGTTATGGGGCAACTCAATTTATGTATAAGTTAAATCGTGGCACCTTGTACAGTTTTTTCATAATTAATTTTTGAATATTTTGGGGTTGGCTGCTACACCCTTCGACGGCTTGCGAGTGTTTGACAGGGGCACTGTTATATTGGTTATGGGGCAATTTAATTTATGTATAAGTTTAAACGTGGCACCATGTACAGTTTTTTCATAATTAATTTTTGAATACTTTGGGGTTGGCTGCTACCCCCTTCTACGGATTGCGAGTGTTTGACAGGGGCACTGTTATATTGGTTATGGGGCAACTTAATTTATGTATAAGTTTAATCGTGGCACCTTGTACAGTTTTTTCATAATTAATTTTTGAATATTTTGGGGTTGGCTGCTACCCCCTTCTACGGCTTGCGAGTGTTTGACAGGGGCACTGTTATATTGGTTATTGAGCAACTTAATTTTATGTATAAGTTAAATCGTAGGACCTTGTACAGTTTTTACATAATTAATTTTTGAATATTTTGGGGTTGGCTGCTACCCCCTTCTACGGATTGCGAGTGTTTGACAGGGGCACTGTTATATTGGTTATGGGGCAACTTAATTTATGTATAAGTTTAATCGTGGCACCTTGTACAGTTTTTTCATAATTAATTTTTGAATATTTTGGGGTTGGCTGCTACCCCCTTCTACGGCTTGCGAGTGTTTGACAGGGGCACTGTTATATTGGTTATTGAGCAACTTAATTTTATGTATAAGTTAAATCGTAGGACCTTGTACAGTTTTTACATAATTAATTTTTGAATATTTTGGGGTTGGCTGCTACACCCTTCGACGGCTTACGAGTGTTTGACAGGGGCACTGTTATATTGGTTATGGGGCAATTTAATTTATGTATAAGTTTAAACGTGGCACCATGTACAGTTTTTTCATAATTAATTTTTGAATACTTTGGGGTTGGCTGCTACCCCCTTCGACGGCTTGCGAGTGTTTGACAAGGGCACTGTTATATTGGCTATGGGAAAACTTAATTTATGTATAAGTTAAATTAATCGTGGCACCATGTACAGTTTTTTCATAATTAATTTTTGAATATTTTGGGGTTGGCTGCTACCCCTTCTTCGGCTTGCAAGTGTTTGACAGGGGCACTGTTATATTGGTTACGGGGCAACTTAATTTATGTATAAGTTTAATCGTGGCACCTTGTACAGTTTTTTCATAATTAATTTTTGAATATTTTGGGGTTGGCTGCTACCCCCTTTGACGGCTTGCGAGTGTTTGACAGGGGCACTGTTATATTGGTTATGGGGCAACTTAATTTATGTATAAGTTTAATCGTGACACCATGTACAGTTTTTTTATAATTAATTTTTGAATATTTTGGGGCTGGCTGCTACCCCCTTCGACGGCTTGCGAGTGTTTGACAGGGGCTCTGTTATATTGGTTATGAGGCAACTTAATTTATGTATAAGTTTAAACGTGGCACCATGTACAGTTTCTTCATAATTAATTTTTGAATATTTTGGGGTTGGCTGCTACCCCTTTCTACGGCTTGCGGGTGTTTGACAGGAGCACCGTTATATTGGTTATGGGGAAACTTAATTTATGTATAAGTTTAATCGTGGCACCATGTACAGTTTTTTCATAATTAATTTTTGAATATTTTGGGGTTGGCTGCTACCCCTTCTACGGCTTGCGAGTGTTTGACAGGGGCACTATTATATTGGCTATGGGGCAACTTAATTTATGTATAAGTTTAAACGTGGCACCATGTACAGTTTTTTCATAATTAATTTTTGAATACTTTGGGGTTGGCTGCTACCCCCTTCTACCGCTTGCGAGTGTTTGACAAAGGAACTGTTATATTGGCTATTAGGCAACTTAATTTATGTATAAGTTAAATCGTGGCACCTTGTACAGTATTTTCATAATTAATTTTTGAATATTTTGGTGTTGGCTGCTACCCCCTTTGACGGCTTGCGAGTGTTTGACAGGGGCACTGTTATATTGGTTATGGGTCAACTTAATTTATGTATAAGTTTAAACGTGGCACCATGTACAGTTTTTTCATAATTAATTTTTGAATATTTTGGGGTTGGCTGCTACCCCCTTTGACGGCTTGCGAATGTTTGACAGGGCACTGTTATATTGGTTATGGGTCAACTTAATTTATGTATAAGTTTAAACGTGGCACCATGTACAGTTTTTTCATAATTAATTTTTGAATATTTTGGGGTTGGCTGCTACCCCCTTCTACGGCTTGCGAGTGTTTGACAGGGGCACTGTTATATTGGTTATGGGTCAACTTAATTTATGTATAAGTTTAAACGTGGCACCATGTACAGTTTTTTCATAATTAATTTTTGAATATTTTGGGGTTGGCTGCTACCCCCTTCTACGGCTTGCGAGTGTTTGACAGGGGCACTGTTATATTGGTTATGGGTCAACTTAATTTATGTATAAGTTTAAACGTTGCACCATGTACAGTTTTTTCATAATAAATTTTTGAATATATTGGGGTTGGCTGCTACCCCCTTCTACGGCTTGCGAGTGTTTGACAGGGGCACTGTTATATTGGTTATGGGGCAACTTAATTTATGTATAAGTTAAATCGTGGCACCTTGTACAGTTTTTGAATATTTTGGGGTTGGCTGCTACCCCCTTTGACGGCTTGCGAGTGTTTGACAGTGGCACTGTTATATTGGTTATGGGGCAACTTAATTTATGTATAAGTTAAATCGTGGCACCTTGTACAGTTTTTTCATAATTAATTTTTGAATATTTTAGGGTTGGCTGTTACCCCCTTCGACGGCTTGCGAGTCTTTGACAGGGGCAGTGTTATATTGGTTATGGGGCAACTTAATTTATGTATAAGTTAAATCGTGCCACCTTGTACAGTTTTTTCATAATTAATTTTTGAGTATTTTGGGGTTGGCTGCTACCTCCTTCGACGGCTTGCGAGTGTTTGACAGGGGCACTGTTATATTGGTTATGAGGCAACTTAATTTATGTAAAAGTTAAATCGTGGCACCTTGTACAGTTTTTTTCATAATTAATTTTTGAATACTTTGGGGTTGGATGCTACACCCTTCGACGGCTTGCGAGTGTTTGACAGGGGCACTGTTATATTGGTTATAGGGCAATTTAATTTATGTATAAGTTTAAACGTGGCACCATGTACAGTTTTTTCATAATTAATTTTTGAATACTTTGGGGTTGGCTGCTATCCCTTCTACGGCTTGCGAGTGTTTGACAAGGGCACTGTTATATTGGCTATGGGACAACTTAATTTATGTATAAGTTAAATTAATCGTGGCACCATGTACAGTTCTTTCATAATTAATTTTTGAATATTTTGGGGTTGGCTGCTAACCCCTTCTACGGCTTGCGAGTGTTTGACAGGGGCACTGTTATATTGGTTATGGGGCAACTTAATTTATGTATAAGTTTAATCGTGGCACCTTGTACAGTTTTTTCATAATTAATTTTTGAATATTTTGGGGTTGGCTGCTACCCCCTTCTACGGCTTGCGAGTGTTTGACAGGGGCACTGTTATATTGGTTATGGGGCAATTTAATTTATGTATAAGTTTAAACGTGGCAACATGTACAGTATTTTCATAATTAATTTTTGAATACTTTGGGGTTGGCTGCTAATCCCTTCGACGGCTTGCGAGTGTTTGACAAGGGCACTGTTATATTGGCTATGGGACAACTTAATTTATGTATAAGTTAAATTAATCGTGGAACCATGTACAGTTTTTTCATAATTAATTTTTGAATATTTTGGGGTTGGCTGCTACCCTCTTCTACGGCTTGCAAGTGTTTGACAGGGGCACTGTTATATTGGTTATGGGGCAACTTAATTTATGTATAAGTTTAATCGTGGCACCTTGAACAGTTTTTTCATAATTAATTTTTGAATACTTTGGGGTTGGCTGCTACCCCCTTCTACGGCTTGCGAGTGTTTGACAAGGGCACTGTTATATTGGCTATGGGACAACTTAATTTATGTATAAGTTAAATTAATCGTGGCACCATGTACAGTTCTTTCATAATTAATTTTTGAATATTTTGGGGTTGGCTGCTAACCCCTTCTACGGCTTGCGAGTGTTTGACAGGGGCACTGTTATATTGGTTATGGGGCAACTTAATTTATGTATAAGTTTAATCGTGGCACCTTGAACAGTTTTTTCATAATTAATTTTTGAATACTTTGGGGTTGGCTGCTACCCCCTTCTACGGCTTGCGAGTGTTTGACAGGGGCACTGTTATATTGGTTATGGGGCAACTTAATTTTATGTATAAGTTAAAACGTAGCACCTTGTACAGTTTTTAAATAATTAATTTTTGAATATTTTGGGGTTGGCTGCTACACCCTTCGACGGCTTGCGAGTGTTTGACAGGGGCACTGTTATATTGGTTATGGGGCAATTTAATTTATGTATAAGTTTAAACGTGGCAACATGTACAGTTTTTTCATAATTAATTTTTGAATACTTTGGGGTTGGCTGCTAATCCCTTCGACGGCTTGCGAGTGTTTGACAAGGGCACTGTTATATTGGCTATGGGACAACTTAATTTATGTATAAGTTAAATTAATCGTGGAACCATGTACAGTTTTTTCATAATTAATTTTTGAATATTTTGGGGTTGGCTGCTACCCTCTTCTACGGCTTGCAAGTGTTTGACAGGGGCACTGTTATATTGGTTATGGGGCAACTTAATTTATGTATAAGTTTAATCGTGGCACCTTGAACAGTTTTTTCATAATTAATTTTTGAATATTTTGGGGTTGGCTGCTACCCTTTCTACGGCTTGCGAGTGTTTGACAGGGGCACTGGTATATTGGTTATGGGGCAACTTAATTTATGTATAAGTTTAATCGTGACACCATGTACAGTTTTTTTATAATTAATTTTTGAATATTTTGGTGCTGGCTGCTACCCCCTTCGACGGCTTGCGAGTGTTTGACAGGGGCACTGTTATATTGGTTATGGGGCAATTTAATTTATGTATAAGTTTAAACGTGGCACCATGTACAGTTTTTTCATAATTAATTTTTGAATACTTTGGGGTTGGCTGCTACCCCCTTCTACGGCTTGCGAGTGTTTGACAAGGGCACTGTTATATTGGCTATGGGACAACTTAATTTATGTATAAGTTAAATTAATCGTGGCACCATGTACAGTTTTTTCATAATTAATTTTTGAATATTTTGGGGTTGGCTGCTACCCCCTTCTACGGATTGCGAGTGTTTGACAGGGGCACTGTTATATTGGTTATGGGGCAACTTAATTTATGTATAAGTTTAATCGTGGCACCTTGTACAGTTTTTTCATAATTAATCTTTGAATAGTTTGGGGTTGGCTGCTACCCCCTTCTACGGCTTGCGAGTGTTTGACAGGGGCACTGTTATATTGGTTATTGAGCAACTTAATTTTATGTATAAGTTAAATCGTAGCACCTTGTACAGTTTTTACATAATTAATTTTTGAATATTTTGGGGTTGGCTGCTACACCCTTCGACGGCTTACGAGTGTTTGACAGGGGCACTGTTATATTGGTTATGGGGCAATTTAATTTATGTATAAGTTTAAACGTGGCAAAATGTACAGTTTTTTCATAATTAATTTTTGAATACTTTGGGGTTGGCTGCTACCCCCTTCGACGGCTTGCGAGTGTTTGACAAGGGCACTGTTATATTGGCTATGGGAAAACTTAATTTATGTATAAGTTAAATTAATCGTGGCACCATGTACAGTTTTTTCATAATTAATTTTTGAATATTTTGGGGTTGGCTGCTACCCCCTTCTTCGGCTTGCAAGTGTTTGACAGGGGCACTGTTATATTGGTTACGGGGCAACTTAATTTATGTATAAGTTTAATCGTGGCACCTTGTACAGTTTTTTCATAATTAATTTTTGAATATTTTGGGGTTGGCTGCTACCCCCTTCTACGGCTTGCGAGTGTTTGACAGGGGCACTGTTATATTGGTTATGGGGCAATTTAATTTATGTATAAGTTTAAACGTGGCAACATGTACAGTTTTTTCATAATTAATTTTTGAATACTTTGGGGTTGGCTGCTAATCCCTTCGACGGCTTGCGAGTGTTTGACAAGGGCACTGTTATATTGGCTATGGGGCAACTTAATTTATGTATAAGTTTAAACGTGGCACCATGTACAGTTTTTTCATAATTAATTTTTGAATACTTTGGGGTTGGCTGCTACCCCCTTCTACCGCTTGCGAGTGTTTGACAAAGGAACTGTTATATTGGCTATTAGGCAACTTAATTTATGTATAAGTTAAATCGTGGCACCTTGTACAGTATTTTCATAATTAATTTTTGAATATTTTGGGGTTGGCTGCTACCCCCTTTGACGGCTTGCGAGTGTTTGACAGGGGCACTGTTATATTGGTTATGGGTCAACTTAATTTATGTATAAGTTTAAACGTGGCACCATGTACAGTTTTTTCATAATAAATTTTTGAATATTTTGGGGTTGGCTGCTACCCCCTTTGACGGCTTGCGAGTGTTTGACAGGGGCACTGTTATATTGGTTATGGGTCAACTTAATTTATGTATAAGTTTAAACGTGGCACCATGTACAGTTTTTTCATAATTAATTTTTGAATATTTTGGGGTTGGCTGCTACCCCCTTCTACGGCTTGCGAGTGTTTGACAGGGGCACTGTTATATTGGTTATGGGGCAACTTAATTTATGTATAAGTTAAATCGTGGCACCTTGTACAGTTTTTTCATAAATAATTTTTGAATATTTTGGGGTTGGCTGCTACCCCCTTTGACGGCTTGCGAGTGTTTGACAGGGGCACTGTTATATTGGTTATGGGTCAACTTAATTTATGTATAAGTTTAAACGTTGCACCATGTACAGTTTTTTCATAATAAATTTTTGAATATATTGGGGTTGGCTGCTACCCCCTTCTACGGCTTGCGAGTGTTTGACAGGGGCACTGTTATATTGGTTATGGGGCAACTTAATTTATGTATAAGTTAAATCGTGGCACCTTGTACAGTTTTTGAATATTTTGGGGTTGGCTGCTACCCCCTTTGACGGCTTGCGAGTGTTTGACAGTGGCACTGTTATATTGGTTATGGGGCAACTTAATTTATGTATAAGTTAAATCGTGGCACCTTGTACAGTTTTTTCATAATTAATTTTTGAATATTTTAGGGTTGGCTGTTACCCCCTTCGACGGCTTGCGAGTCTTTGACAGGGGCAGTGTTATATTGGTTATGGGGCAACTTAATTTATGTATAAGTTAAATCGTGCCACCTTGTACAGTTTTTTCATAATTAATTTTTGAGTATTTTGGGGTTGGCTGCTACCTCCTTCGACGGCTTGCGAGTGTTTGACAGGGGCACTGTTATATTGGTTATGAGGCAACTTAATTTATGTAAAAGTTAAATCGTGGCACCTTGTACAGTTTTTTCATAATTAATTTTTGAATACTTTGGGGTTGGATGCTACACCCTTCGACGGCTTGCGAGTGTTTGACAGGGGCACTGTTATATTGGTTATAGGGCAATTTAATTTATGTATAAGTTTAAACGTGGCACCATGTACAGTTTTTTCATAATTAATTTTTGAATACTTTGGGGTTGGCTGCTACCCCCTTCTACTACTTGCGAGTGTTTGACAAGGGCACTGTTATATTGGCTATGGGACAACTTAATTTATGTATAAGTTAAATTAATCGTGGCACCATGTACAGTTCTTTCATAATTAATTTTTGAATATTTTGGGGTTGGCTGCTAACCCCTTCTACGGCTTGCGAGTGTTTGACAGGGGCACTGTTATATTGGTTATGGGGCAACTTAATTTATGTATAAGTTTAATCGTGGCACCTTGTACAGTTTTTTCATAATTAATTTTTGAATATTTTGGGGTTGGCTGCTACCCCCTTCTACGGCTTGCGAGTGTTTGACAGGGGCACTGTTATATTGGTTATGGGGCAATTTAATTTATGTATAAGTTTAAACGTGGCAACATGTACAGTTTTTTCATAATTAATTTTTGAATACTTTGGGGTTGGCTGCTAATCCCTTCGACGGCTTGCGAGTGTTTGACAAGGGCACTGTTATATTGGCTATGGGACAACTTAATTTATGTATAAGTTAAATTAATCGTGGAACCATGTACAGTTTTTTCATAATTAATTTTTGAATATTTTGGGGTTGGCTGCTACCCTCTTCTACGGCTTGCAAGTGTTTGACAGGGGCACTGTTATATTGGTTATGGGGCAACTTAATTTATGTATAAGTTTAATCGTGGCACCTTGAACAGTTTTTTCATAATTAATTTTTGAATACTTTGGGGTTGGCTGCTACCCCCTTCTACGGCTTGCGAGTGTTTGACAAGGGCACTGTTATATTGGCTATGGGACAACTTAATTTATGTATAAGTTAAATTAATCGTGGCACCATGTACAGTTCTTTCATAATTAATTTTTGAATATTTTGGGGTTGGCTGCTAACCCCTTCTACGGCTTGCGAGTGTTTGACAGGGGCACTGTTATATTGGTTATGGGGCAACTTAATTTTATGTATAAGTTAAAACGTAGCACCTTGTACAGTTTTTACATAATTAATTTTTGAATATTTTGGGGTTGGCTGCTACACCCTTCGACGGCTTCCGAGTGTTTGACAGGGGCACTGTTATATTGGTTATGGGGCAATTTAATTTATGTATAAGTTTAAACGTGGCAACATGTACAGTTTTTTCATAATTAATTTTTGAATACTTTGGGGTTGGCTGCTAATCCCTTCGACGGCTTGCGAGTGTTTGACAAGGGCACTGTTATATTGGCTATGGGACAACTTAATTTATGTATAAGTTAAATTAATCGTGGAACCATGTACAGTTTTTTCATAATTAATTTTTGAATATTTTGGGGTTGGCTGCTACCCTCTTCTACGGCTTGCAAGTGTTTGACAGGGGCACTGTTATATTGGTTATGGGGCAACTTAATTTATGTATAAGTTTAATCGTGGCACCTTGAACAGTTTTTTCATAATTAATTTTTGAATATTTTGGGGTTGGCTGCTACCCTTTCTACGGCTTGCGAGTGTATGACAGGGGCACTGGTATATTGGTTATGGGGCAACTTAATTTATGTATAAGTTTAATCGTGACACCATGTACAGTTTTTTTATAATTAATTTTTGAATATTTTGGGGCTGGCTGCTACCCCCTTCGACGGCTTGCGAGTGTTTGACAGGGGCACTGTTATATTGGTTATGGGGCAACTCAATTTATGTATAAGTTAAATCGTGGCACCTTGTACAGTTTTTTCATAATTAATTTTTGAATATTTTGGGGTTGGCTGCTACACCCTTCGACGGCTTGCGAGTGTTTGACAGGGGCACTGTTATATTGGTTATGGGTCAATTTTATTTATGTATAAGTTTAAACGTGGCACCATGTACAGTTTTTTCATAATTAATTTTTGAATACTTTGGGGTTGGCTGCTACCCCCTTCTACGGCTTGCGAGTGTTTGACAAGGGCACTGTTATATTGGCTATGGGACAACTTAATTTATGTATAAGTTAAATTAATCGTGGCACCATGTACAGTTTTTTCATAATTAATTTTTGAATATTTTGGGGTTGGCTGCTACCCCCTTCTACGGATTGCGAGTGTTTGACAGGGGCACTGTTATATTGGTTATGGGGCAACTTAATTTATGTATAAGTTTAATCGTGGCACCTTGTACAGTTTTTTCATAATTAATCTTTGAATAGTTTGGGGTTGGCTGCTACCCCCTTCTACGGCTTGCGAGTGTTTGACAGGGGCACTGTTATATTGGTTATTGAGCAACTTAATTTTATGTATAAGTTAAATCGTAGCACCTTGTACAGTTTTTACATAATTAATTTTTGAATATTTTGGGGTTGGCTGCTACACCCTTCGACGGCTTACGAGTGTTTGACAGGGGCACTGTTATATTGGTTATGGGGCAATTTAATTTATGTATAAGTTTAAACGTGGCACCATGTACAGTTTTTTCATAATTAATTTTTGAATACTTTGGGGTTGGCTGCTACCCCCTTCGACGGCTTGCGAGTGTTTGACAAGGGCACTGTTATATTGGCTATGGGAAAACTTAATTTATGTATAAGTTAAATTAATCGTGGCACCATGTACAGTTTTTTCATAATTAATTTTTGAATATTTTGGGGTTGGCTGCTACCCCCTTCTTCGGCTTGCAAGTGTTTGACAGGGGCACTGTTATATTGGTTACGGGGCAACTTAATTTATGTATAAGTTTAATCGTGGCACCTTGTACAGTTTTTTCATAATTAATTTTTGAATATTTTGGGGTTGGCTGCTACCCCCTTCTACGGCTTGCGAGTGTTTGACAGGGGCACTGTTATATTGGTTATGGGGCAACTTAATTTATGTATAAGTTTAATCGTGACACCATGTACAGTTTTTTTATAATTAATTTTTTAATATTTTGGGCTGGCTGCTACCCCCTTCGACGGCTTGCGAGTGTTTGACAGGGGCTCTGTTATATTGGTTATGAGGCAACTTAATTTATGTATAAGTTTAAACGTGGCACCATGTACAGTTTCTTCATAATTAATTTTTGAATATTTTGGGGTTGGCTGCTACCCCTTTCTACGGCTTGCGGGTGTTTGACAGGGGCACCGTTATATTGGTTATGGGGAAACTTAATTTATGTATAAGTTTAATCGTGGCACCATGTACAGTTTTTTCATAATTAATTTTTGAATATTTTGGGGTTGGCTGCTACCCCCTTCTACGGCTTGCGAGTGTTTGACAGGGGCACTATTATATTGGCTATGGGGCAACTTAATTTATGTATAAGTTTAAACGTGGCACCATGTACAGTTTTTTCATAATTAATTTTTGAATACTTTGGGGTTGGCTGCTACCCCCTTCTACCGCTTGCGAGTGTTTGACAAAGGAACTGTTATATTGGCTATTAGGCAACTTAATTTATGTATAAGTTAAATCGTGGCACCTTGTACAGTATTTTCATAATTAATTTTTGAATATTTTGGGGTTGGCTGCTACTCCCTTTGACGGCTTGCGAGTGTTTGACAGGGGCACTGTTATATTGGTTATGGGTCAACTTAATTTATGTATAAGTTTAAACGTGGCACCATGTACAGTTTTTTCATAATTAATTTTTGAATATTTTGGGGTTGGCTGCTACCCCCTTTGACGGCTTGCGAGTGTTTGACAGGGGCACTGTTATATTGGTTATGGGTCAACTTAATTTATGTATAAGTTTAAACGTGGCACCATGTACAGTTTTTTCATAATTAATTTTTGAATATTTTGGGGTTGGCTGCTACCCCCTTCTACGGCTTGCGAGTGTTTGACAGGGGCACTGTTATATTGGTTATGGGGCAACTTAATTTATGTATAAGTTAAATCGTGGCACCTGGTACAGTTTTTGAATATTTTGGGGTTGGCTGCTACCCCCTTTGACGGCTTGCGAGTGTTTGACAGTGGCACTGTTATATTGGTTATGGGGCAACTTAATTTATGTATAAGTTAAATCGTGGCACCTTGTACAGTTTTTTCATAATTAATTTTTGAATACTTTAGGGTTGGCTGTTACCCCCTTTGACGGCTTGCGAGTGTTTGACAAGGGCACTGCTATATTGGTTATGGGGCAACTTAATTTATGTATAAGGTAAATCGTGGCACCTTGTACAGTTTTTTCATAATTAATTTTTGAATATTTTGGGGTTGGCTGCTACCCCCTTCGACGGCTTGCGAGTGTTTGACAGGGGCACTGTTATATTGGTTATGGGACAACTTAATTTATGTATAAGTTTAAACGTGGCACCATGTACAGTTTCTTCATAATTAATTTTTGAATATTTTGGGGTTGGCTGCTACCCCTTTCTACGGCTTGCGGGTGTTTGACTGGGGCACCGTTATATTGGTTATGGGGCAACTTAATTTATGTATAAGTTTAATCGTGGCACCTTGTACAGTTTTTGAATATTTTGGGGTTGGCTGCTACCCCCTTTGACGGCTTGCGAGTGTTTGACAGGGGCACTGTTATATTGATTATGGGGAAACTTAATTTATGTATAAGTTAAATCGTGGCACCTTGTACAGTTTTTGAATATTTTGGGGTTGGCTGCTACCCCCTTTGACGGCTTGCGAGTGTTTGACAGGGGCACTGTTATATTGATTATGGGGCAACTTAATTTATGTATAAGTTAAATCGTGGCACCTTGTACAGTTTTTTCATAATTAATTTTTGAATATTTTGGGGTTGGCTGTTACCCCCTTCGACGGCTTGCGAGTGTTTGACAGGGGCACTGCTATATTGGATATGGGGCAACTTAATTTATGTATAAGGTAAATCGTGGCACCTTGTACAGTTTTTTCATAATTAATTTTTGAATATTTTGGGGTTTGCTGCTACCCCTTTCTACGGCTTGCGGGTGTTTGACAGGGGCACCGTTATATTGGTTATGGGGCAACTTAATTTATGTATAAGTTTAAACGTGGCACCATGTACAGTTTCTTCATAATTAATTTTTGAATATTTTGGGGTTGGCTGCTACCCCTTTCTACGGCTTGCGGGTGTTTGACAGGGGCACCGTTATATTGGTTATGGGGCAACTTAATTTATGTATAAGTTTAATCGTTTCACCTTGTTCAGTTTTTTCATAATTAATTTTTGAATATTTTGGGGTTGGCTGCTACCCCCATCGACGGCTTGCGAGTGTTTGACAGGGGCACTGTTATATTGGTTATGGGGCAACTTAATTTATGTATAAGTTTAATCGTTTCAACTTGTACAGTTTTTTCATAATTAATTTTTTAATATTTTGGGGTTGGCTGCTACCCCCTTTTACGGCTTGCGAGTGTTTGACAGGGGCACTGTTATATTGATTATGGGGCAACTTAATTTATGTATAAGTTAAATCGTGGCACCTTGTACAGTTTTTTCATAATTAATTTTTGAATATTTTGGGGTTGGCTGTTACCCCCTTCGACGGCTTGCGAGTGTTTGACAGGGGCACTGCTATATTGGTTATAGGGCAACTTAATTTATGTATAAGGTAAATCGTGGCACCTTGTACAGTTTTTTCATAATTAATTTTTGAATATTTTGGGGTTGGCTGCTACCCCCTTCGACGGCTTGCGAGTGTTTGACAGGGGCTCTGTTATATTGGTTATGAAGCAACTTAATTTATGTATAAGTTTAAACGTGGCACCATGTACAGTTTCTTCATAATTAATTTTTGAATATTTTGGGGTTGGCTGCTACCCCTTTCTACGGCTTGCGGGTGTTTGACAGGGGCACCGTTATATTGGTTATGGGGAAACTTAATTTATGTATAAGTTTAATCGTGGCACCATGTACAGTTTTTTCATAATTAATTTTTGAATATTTTGGGGTTGGCTGCTACCCCCTTCGACGGCTTGCGAGTGTTTGACAGGGGCACTGTTATATTGGTTATGGGGCAACTTAATTTATGTATAAGTTTAATCGTTTCACCTTGTACAGTTTTTTCATAATTAATTTTTTAATATTTTGGGGTTGGCTGCTACCCCCTTTTACGGCTTGCGAGTGTTTGACAGGGGCACTGTTATATTGGTTATGGGACAACTTAATTTATGTATAAGTTTAAACGTGGCACCATGTACAGTTTCTTCATAATTAATTTTTGAATATTTTGGGGTTGGCTGCTACCCCTTTCTACGGCTTGCGGGTGTTTGACTGGGGCACCGTTATATTGGTTATGGGGCAACTTAATTTATGTATAAGTTTAATCGTGGCACCTTGTACAGTTTTTGAATATTTTGGGGTTGGCTGCTACCCCCTTTGACGGCTTGCGAGTGTTTGACAGGGGCACTGTTATATTGATTATGGGGAAACTTAATTTATGTATAAGTTAAATCGTGGCACCTTGTACAGTTTTTGAATATTTTGGGGTTGGCTGCTACCCCCTTTGACGGCTTGCGAGTGTTTGACAGGGGCACTGTTATATTAATTATGGGGCAACTTAATTTATGTATAAGTTAAATCGTGGCACCTTGTACAGTTTTTTCATAATTAATTTTTGAATATTTTGGGGTTGGCTGTTACCCCCTTCGACGGCTTGCGAGTGTTTGACAGGGGCACTGCTATATTGGATATGGGGCAACTTAATTTATGTATAAGGTAAATCGTGGCACCTTGTACAGTTTTTTCATAATTAATTTTTGAATATTTTGGGGTTTGCTGCTACCCCTTTCTACGGCTTGCGGGTGTTTGACAGGGGCACCGTTATATTGGTTATGGGGCAACTTAATTTATGTATAAGTTTAAACGTGGCACCATGTACAGTTTCTTCATAATTAATTTTTGAATATTTTGGGGTTGGCTGCTACCCCTTTCTACGGCTTGCGGGTGTTTGACAGGGGCACCGTTATATTGGTTATGGGGCAACTTAATTTATGTATAAGTTTAATCGTTTCACCTTGTACAGTTTTTTCATAATTAATTTTTGAATATTTTGGGGTTGGCTGCTACCCCCATCGACGGCTTGCGAGTGTTTGACAGGGGCACTGTTATATTGGTTATGGGGCAACTTAATTTATGTATAAGTTTAATCGTTTCACCTTGTACAGTTTTTTCATAATTAATTTTTTAATATTTTGGGGTTGGCTGCTACCCCCTTTTACGGCTTGCGAGTGTTTGACAGGGGCACTGTTATATTGATTATGGGGCAACTTAATTTATGTATAAGTTAAATCGTGGCACCTTGTACAGTTTTTTCATAATTAATTTTTGAATATTTTGGGGTTGGCTGTTACCCCCTTCGACGGCTTGCGAGTGTTTGACAGGGGCACTGCTATATTGGTTATAGGGCAACTTAATTTATGTATAAGGTAAATCGTGGCACCTTGTACAGTTTTTTCATAATTAATTTTTGAATATTTTGGGGTTGGCTGCTACCCCCTTCGACGGTTTGCGAGTGTTTGACAGGGGCTCTGTTATATTGGTTATGAAGCAACTTAATTTATGTATAAGTTTAAACGTGGCACCATGTACAGTTTCTTCATAATTAATTTTTGAATATTTTGGGGTTGGCTGCTACCCCTTTCTACGGCTTGCGGGTGTTTGACAGGGGCACCGTTATATTGGTTATGGGGAAACTTAATTTATGTATAAGTTTAATCGTGGCACCATGTACAGTTTTTTCATAATTAATTTTTGAATATTTTGGGGTTGGCTGCTATCCCCTTCGACGGCTTGCGAGTGTTTGACAGGGGCACTGTTATATTGGTTATGAGGCAACTTAATTTATGTATAAGTTTAATCGTTTCACCTTGTACAGTTTTTTCATAATTAATTTTTTAATATTTTGGGGTTGGCTGCTACCCCCTTTTACGGCTTGCGAGTGTTTGACAGGGGCACTGTTATATTGGTTATGGGGCAACTTAATTTATGTATAAGTTTAATCGTGACACCATGTACAGTTTTTTCATAATTAATTTTTTAATATTTTTGGGGCTGGCTGCTACCCCCTTCGACGGCTTGCGAGTGTTTGACAGGGGCACTGTTATATTGGTTATGGGGCAACTTAATTTATGTATAAGTTAAATCGTGGCACCTTGTACAGTTTTTTCATAATTAATTTTTGAATATTTTGGGGTTGGCTGCTACCCCCTTCGACAGCTTGCGAGTGTTTGACAGGGGTACTATTATATTGGCTATGGGGCAACTTAATTTATGTATAAGTTTAAACGTGGCACCATGTACAGTTTTTTCATAATTAATTTTTGAATACTTTGGGGTTGGCTGCTACCCCCTTCTACCGCTTGCAAGTGTTTGACAAAGGAACTGCTATATTGGCTATTAGGCAACTTAATTTATGTATAAGTTAAATCGTGGCACCTTGTACAGTTTTTTCATAATTAATTTTTGAATATTTTGGGGTTGGCTGCTACCCCCTTTGACGGCTTGCGAGTTTTTGACAGGGGCACTGTTATATTGGTTATGGGTCAACTTAATTTATGTATAAGTTTAAACGTGGCACCATGTACAGTTTTTTCATAATTAATTTTTGAATATTTTGGGGTTGGCTGCTACCCCCTTTGACGGCTTGCGAGTGTTTGACAGGGGCACTGTTATATTGGTTATGGGTCAACTTAATTTATGTATAAGTTTAAACGTGGCACCATGTACAGTTTTTTCATAATTAATTTTTGAATATTTTGGGGTTGGCTGCTACCCCCTTCTACGGCTTGCGAGTATTTGACAGGGGCACTGTTATATTGGTTATGGGGCAACTTAATTTATGTATAAGTTAAATCGTGGCACCTTGTACAGTTTTTTCATAAATAATTTTTGAATATTTTGGGGTTGGTTGCTACCCCCTTTGACGGCTTGCGAGTGTTTGACAGGGGCACTGTTATATTGGTTATGGGTCAACTTAATTTATGTATAAGTTTAAACGTTGCACCATGTACAGTTTTTTCATAATAAATTTTTGAATATATTGGGGTTGGCTGCTACCCCCTTCTATGGCTTGCGAGTGTTTGACAGGGGCACTGTTATTTTGGTTATGGGGCAACTTAATTTATGTATAAGTTAAATCGTGGCACCTTGTACAGTTTTTGAATATTTTGGGGTTGGCTGCTACCCCCTTTGACGGCTTGCGAGTGTTTGACAGTGGCACTGTTATATTGGTATGGGGCAACTTAATTTATGTATAAGTTAAATCGTGGCACCTTGTACAGTTTTTTCATAATTAATTTTTGAATATTTTAGGGTTGGCTGTTACCCCCTTTGACGGCTTGCGAGTGTTTGACAGGGGCACTGCTATATTGGTTATGGGGCAACTTAATTTATGTATAAGGTAAATCGTGGCACCTTGTACAGTTTTTTCATAATTAATTTTTGAATATTTTGGGGTTGGCTGCTACCCCCTTCGACGGCTTGCGAGTGTTTGACAGGGGCACTGTTATATTGGTTATGGGACAACTTAATTTATGTATAAGTTTAAACGTGGCACCATGTACAGTTTCTTCATAATTAATTTTTGAATATTTTGGGGTTGGCTGCTACCCCTTTCTACGGCTTGCGGGTGTTTGACTGGGGCACCGTTATATTGGTTATGGGGCAACTTAATTTATGTATAAGTTTAATCGTGGCACCTTGTACAGTTTTTGAATATTTTGGGGTTGGCTGCTACCCCCTTTGACGGCTTGCGAGTGTTTGACAGGGGCACTGTTATATTGATTATGGGGAAACTTAATTTATGTATAAGTTAAATCGTGGCACCTTGTACAGTTTTTGAATATTTTGGGGTTGGCTGCTACCCCCTTTGACGGCTTGCGAGTGTTTGACAGGGGCACTGTTATATTGATTATGGGGCAACTTAATTTATGTATAAGTTAAATCGTGGCACCTTGTACAGTTTTTTCATAAATAATTTTTGAATATTTTGGGGTTGGCTGCTACCCCCTTTGACGGCTTGCGAGTGTTTGACAGAGGCACTGTTATATTGGTTATGGGTCAACTTAATTTATGTATAAGTTTAAACGTTGCACCATGTACAGTTTTTTCATAATAAATTTTTGAATATATTGGGGTTGGCTGCTACCCCCTTCTACGGCTTGCGAGTGTTTGACAGGGGCACTGTTATATTGGTTATGGGGCAACTTAATTTATGTATAAGTTAAATCGTGGCACCTTGTACAGTTTTTGAATATTTTGGGGTTGGCTGCTACCCCCTTTGACGGCTTGCGAGTGTTTGACAGTGGCACTGTTATATTGGTTATGGGGCAACTTAATTTATGTATAAGTTAAATCGTGGCACCTTGTACAGTTTTTTCATAATTAATTTTTGAATATTTTAGGGTTGGCTGTTACCCCCTTTGACGGCTTGCGAGTGTTTGACAGGGGCACTGCTATATTGGTTATGGGGCAACTTAATTTATGTATAAGGTAAATCGTGGCACCTTGTACAGTTTTTTCATAATTAATTTTTGAATATTTTGGGGTTGGCTGCTGCCCCCTTCGACGGCTTGCGAGTGTTTGACAGGGGCACTGTTATATTGGTTATGGGACAACTTAATTTATGTATAAGTTTAAACGTGGCACCATGTACAGTTTCTTCATAATTAATTTTTGAATATTTTGGGGTTGGCTGCTACCCCTTTCTACGGCTTGCGGGTGTTTGACTGGGGCACCGTTATATTGGTTATGGGGCAACTTAATTTATGTATAAGTTTAATCGTGGCACCTTGTACAGTTTTTAAATATTTGGGGGTTGGCTGCTACCCCCTTTGACGGCTTGCGAGTGTTTGACAGGGGCACTGTTATATTGATTATGGGGAAACTTAATTTATGTATAAGTAAAATCGTGGCACCTTGTACAGTTTTTGAATATTTTGGGGTTGGCTGCTACCCCCTTTGACGGCTTGCGAGTGTTTGACAGGGGCACTGTTATATTGATTATGGGGCAACTTAATTTATGTATAAGTTAAATCGTGGCACCTTGTACAGTTTTTTCATAATTAATTTTTGAATATTTTGGGGTTGGCTGTTACCCCCTTCGACGGCTTGCGAGTGTTTGACAGGGGCACTGCTATATTGGATATGGGGCAACTTAATTTATGTATAAGTTTAAACGTGGCACCATGTACAGTTTCTTCATAATTAATTTTTAAATATTTTGGGATTGGCTGCTACCCCTTTCTACGGCTTGCGGGTGTTTGACAGGGGCACCGTTATATTGGTTATGGGGCAACTTAATTTATGTATAAGTTTAATCGTTTCACCTTGTACAGTTTTTTCATAATTAATTTTTGAATATTTTGGGGTTGGCTGCTACCCCCATCGACGGCTTGCGAGTGTTTGACAGGGGCACTGTTATATTGGTTATGGGGCAACTTAATTTATGTATAAGTTTAATCGTTTCACCTTGTACAGTTTTTTCATAATTAATTTTTTAATATTTTGGGGTTGGCTGCTACCCCCTTTTACGGCTTGCGAGTGTTTGACAGGGGCACTGTTATATTGATTATGGGGCAACTTAATTTATGTATAAGTTAAATCGTGGCACCTTGTACGGTTTTTTCATAATTAATTTTTGAATATTTTGGGGTTGGCTGTTACCCCCTTTGACGGCTTGCGAGTGTTTGACAGGGGCACTGCTATATTGGTTATAGGGCAACTTAATTTATGTATAAGGTAAATCGTGGCACCTTGTACAGTTTTTTCATAATTAATTTTTGAATATTTTGGGGTTGGCTGCTACACCCTTCGACGACTTGCGAGTGTTTGACAAGGGCTCTGTTATATTGGTTATGAGGCAACTTAATTTATGTATAAGTTTAAACGTGGCACCATGTACAGTTTCTTCATAATTAATTTTTGTATATTTTGGGGTTGGCTGCTACCCCTTTCTACGGCTTGCGGGTGTTTGGCAGGGGCACCGTTATATTGGTTATGGGGAAACTTAATTTATGTATAAGTTTAATCGTGGCACCATGTACAGTTTTTTCATAATTAATTTTTGAATATTTTGGGGTTGGCTGCTACCCCCTTCGACGGCTTGCGAGTGTTTGACAGGGGCACTGTTATATTGGTTATGGGGCAACTTAATTTATGTATAAGTTTAATCGTGACACCATGTACAGTTTTTTCATAATTAATTTTTTAATATTTTTGGGGCTGGCTGCTACCCCCTTTGACGGCTTGCGAGTGTTTGACAGGGGCACTGCTATATTGGTTATAGGGCAACTTAATTTATGTATAAGGTAAATCGTGGCACCTTGTACAGTTTTTTCATAATTAATTTTTGAATATTTTGGGGTTGGCTGCTACCCCCCTTCGACGACTTGCGAGTGTTTGACAAGGGCTCTGTTATATTGGTTATGAGGCAACTTAATTTATGTATAAGTTTAAACGTGGCACCATGTACAGTTTCTTCATAATTAATTTTTGAATATTTTGGGGTTGGCTGCTACCCCTTTCTACGGCTTGCGGGTGTTTGACAGGGGCACCGTTATATTGGTTATGGGGAAACTTAATTTATGTATAAGTTTAATCGTGGCACCATGTACAGTTTTTTCATAATTAATTTTTGAATATTTTGGGGTTGGCTGCTACCCTCTTCGACGGCTTGCGAGTGTTTGACAGGGGCACTGTTATATTGGTTATGGGGCAACTTAATTTATGTATAAGTTTAATCGTTTCACCTTGTACAGTTTTTTCATAATTAATTTTTTAATATTTTGGGGTTGGCTGCTACCCCCTTTTACGGCTTGCGAGTGTTTGACAGGGGCACTGTTATATTGGTTATGGGGCAACTTAATTTATGTATAAGTTTAATCGTGACACCATGTACAGTTTTTTCATAATTAATTTTTTAATATTTTTGGGGCTGGCTGCTACCCCCTTCGACGGCTTGCGAGTGTTTGACAGGGGCACTGTTATATTGGTTATGGGGCAACTTAATTTATGTATAAGTTAAATCGTGGCACCTTGTACAGTTTTTTCATAATTAATTTTTGAATATTTTGGGGTTGGCTGCTACCCCCTTCGACAGCTTGCGAGTGTTTGACAGGGGCACTATTATATTGGCTATGGGGCAACTTAATTTATGTATAAGTTTAAACGTGGCACCATGTACAGTTTTTTCATAATTAATTTTTGAATACTTTGGGGTTGGCTGCTACCCCCTTCTACCGCTTGCGAGTGTTTGACAAAGGAACTGTTATATTGGCTATTAGGCAACTTAATTTATGTATAAGTTAAATCGTGGCACCTTGTACAGTTTTTTCATAATTAATTTTTGAATATTTTGGGGTTGGCTGCTACCCCCTTTGACGACTTGCGAGTGTTTGACAGGGGCACTGTTATATTGGTTATGGGTCAACTTAATTTATGTATAAGTTTAAACGTGGCACCATGTACAGTTTTTTCATAATTAATTTTTGAATATTTTGGGGTTGGCTGCTACCCCCTTTGACGGCTTGCGAGTGTTTGACAGGGGCACTGTTATATTGGTTATGGGTCAACTTAATTTATGTATAAGTTTAAACGTGGCACCATGTACAGTTTTTTCATAATTAATTTTTGAATATTTTGGGGTTGGCTGCTACCCCCTTCTACGGCTTGCGAGTGTTTGACAGGGGCACTGTTATATTGGTTATGGGGCAACTTAATTTATGTATAAGTTAAGTCGTGGCACCTTGTACAGTTTTTTCATAAATAATTTTTGAATATTTTGGGGTTGGCTGCTACCCCCCTTTGACGGCTTGCGAGTGTTTGACAGGGGCACTGTTATATTGGTTATGGGTCAACTTAATTTATGTATAAGTTTAAACGTTGCACCATGTACAGTTTTTTCATAATAAATTTTTGAATATATTGGGGTTGGCTGCTACCCCCTTCTACGGCTTGCGAGTGTTTGACAGGGGGCACTGTTATATTGGTTATGGGGCAACTTAATTTATGTATAAGTTAAATCGTGGCACCTTGTACAGTTTTTGAATATTTTGGGGTTGGCTGCTACCCCCTTTGACGGCTTGCGAGTGTTTGACAGTGGCACTGTTATATTGGTTATGGGGCAACTTAATTTATGTATAAGTTAAATCGTGGCACCTTGTACAGTTTTTTCATAATTAATTTTTGAATATTTTAGGGTTGGCTGTTACCCCCTTTGACGGCTTGCGAGTGTTTGACAGGGGCACTGCTATATTGGTTATGGGGCAACTTAATTTATGTATAAGGTAAATCGTGGCACCTTGTACAGTTTTTTCATAATTAATTTTTGAATATTTTGGGGTTGGCTGCTACCCCCTTCGACGGCTTGCGAGTGTTTGAAAGGGGCACTGTTATATTGTTTATGGGACAACTTAATTTATGTATAAGTTTAAACGTGGCACCATGTACAGTTTCTTCATAATTAATTTTTGAATATTTTGGGGTTGGCTGCTACCCCTTTCTACGGCTTGCGGGTGTTTGACTGGGGCACCGTTATATTGGTTATGGGGCAACTTAATTTATGTATAAGTTTAATCGTGGCACCTTGTACAGTTTTTTCATAATTAATTTTTGAATATTTTGGGGTTGGCTGCTACCCCCTTCTACGGCTTGCAAGTGTTTGACAGGGGCACTGTTATATTGGTTATGGGGCAACTTAATTTATGTATAAGTTTAATCGTGGCACCATGTACAGTTTTTTCATAATTAATTTTTTGAATATTTTGGGGTTGGCTGCTACCCCCTTCTACGGCTTGCGAGTGTTTGACAGGGGCACTATTATATTGGCTATGGGGCAACTTAATTTATGTATAAGTTTAAACGTGGCACCATGTACAGTTTTTTCATAATTAATTTTTGAATACTTTGGGGTTGGCTGCTACCCCCTTCTACCGCTTGCGAGTGTTTGACAAAGGAACTGTTATATTGGCTATTAGGCAACTTAATTTATGTATAAGTTAAATCGTGGCACCTTGTACAGTATTTTCATAATTAATTTTTGAATATTTTGGGGTTGGCTGCTACTCCCTTTGACGGCTTGCGAGTGTTTGACAGGGGCACTGTTATATTGGTTATGGGTCAACTTAATTTATGTATAAGTTTAAACGTGGCACCATGTACAGTTTTTTCATAATTAATTTTTGAATATTTTGGGGTTGGCTGCTACCCCCTTTGACGGCTTGCGAGTGTTTGACAGGGGCACTGTTATATTGGTTATGGGTCAACTTAATTTATGTATAAGTTTAAACGTGGCACCATGTACAGTTTTTTCATAATTAATTTTTGAATATTTTGGGGTTGGCTGCTACCCCCTTCTACGGCTTGCGAGTGTTTGACAGGGGCACTGTTATATTGGTTATGGGGCAACTTAATTTATGTATAAGTTAAATCGTGGCACCTTGTACAGTTTTTTCATAAATAATTTTTGAATATTTTGGGGTTGGCTGCTACCCCCCTTTGACGGCTTGCGAGTGTTTGACAGGGGCACTGTTATATTGGTTATGGGTCAACTTAATTTATGTATAAGTTTAAACGTTGCACCATGTACAGTTTTTTCATAATAAATTTTTGAATATATTGGGGTGGCTGCTACCCCCCTTCTACGGCTTGCGAGTGTTTGACAGGGGCACTGTTATATTGGTTATGGGGCAACTTAATTTATGTATAAGTTAAATCGTGGCACCTTGTACAGTTTTTGAATATTTTGGGGTTGGCTGCTACCCCATTTGACGGCTTGCGAGTGTTTGACAGTGGCACTGTTATATTGGTTATGGGGCAACTTAATTTATGTATAAGTTAAATCGTGGCACCTTGTACAGTTTTTTCATAATTAATTTTTGAATACTTTAGGGTTGGCTGTTACCCCCTTTGACGGCTTGCGAGTTTTTGACAGGGGCACTGCTATATTGGTTATGGGGCAACTTAATTTATGTATATAGGTAAATCGTGGCACCTTGTACAGTTTTTTCATAATTAATTTTTGAATATTTTGGGGTTGGCTGCTACCCCCCTTCGACGGCTTGCGAGTGTTTGACAGGGGCACTGTTATATTGGTTATGGGACAACTTAATTTATGTATAAGTTTAAACGTGGCACCATGTACAGTTTCTTCATAATTAATTTTTGAATATTTTGGGGTTGGCTGCTACCCCTTTCTACGGCTTGCGGGTGTTTGACTGGGGCACCGTTATATTGGTTATGGGGCAACTTAATTTATGTATAAGTTTAATCGTGGCACCTTGTACAGTTTTTGAATATTTTGGGGTTGGCTGCTACCCCCCTTTGACGGCTTGCGAGTGTTTGACAGGGGCACTGTTATATTGATTATGGGGAAACTTAATTTATGTATAAGTTAAATCGTGGCACCTTGTACAGTTTTTGAATATTTTGGGGTTGGCTGCTACCCCCTTTGACGGCTTGCGAGTGTTTGACAGGGGCACTGTTATATTGATTATGGGGCAACTTAATTTATGTATAAGTTAAATCGTGGCACCTTGTACAGTTTTTTTATAATTAATTTTTGAATATTTTGGGGTTGGCTGTTACCCCCTTCGACGGCTTGCGAGTGTTTGACAGGGGCACTGCTATATTGGATATGGGGCAACTTAATTTATGTATAAGGTAAATCGTGGCACCTTGTACAGTTTTTTCATAATTAATTTTTGAATATTTTGGGGTTTGCTGCTACCCCTTTCTACGGCTTGCGGGTGTTTGACAGGGGCACCGTTATATTGGTTATGGGGCAACTTAATTTATGTATAAGTTTAAACGTGGCACCATGTACAGTTTCTTCATAATTAATTTTTGAATATTTTGGGGTTGGCTGCTACCCCTTTCTACGGCTTGCGGGTGTTTGACAGGGGCACCGTTATATTGGTTATGGGGCAACTTAATTTATGTATAAGTTTAATCGTTTCACCTTGTACAGTTTTTTCATAAATAATTTTTGAAGATTTTGGGGTTGGCTGCTACCCCCATCGACGGCTTGCGAGTGTTTGACAGGGGCACTGTTATATTGGTTATAGGGCAACTTAATTTATGTATAAGGTAAATCGTGGCACCTTGTACAGTTTTTTCATAATTAATTTTTGAATATTTTGGGGTTGGCTGCTACCCCCTTCGACGACTTGCGAGTGTTTGACAAGGGCTCTGTTATATTGGTTATGAGGCAACTTAATTTATGTATAAGTTTAAACGTGGCACCATGTACAGTTTCTTCATAATTAATTTTTTGTATATTTTGGGGTTGGCTGCTACCCCCTTTCTACGGCTTGCGGGTGTTTGGCAGGGGCACCGTTATATTGGTTATGGGGAAACTTAATTTATGTATAAGTTTAATCGTGGCACCATGTACAGTTTTTTCATAATTAATTTTTGAATATTTTGGGGTTGGCTGCTACCCCCTTCGACGGCTTGCGAGTGTTTGACAGGGGCACTGTTATATTGGTTATGGGGCAACTTAATTTATGTATAAGTTTAATCGTTTCACCTTGTACAGTTTTTTCATTTATTAATTTTTTAATATTTTGGGGTTGGCTGCTACCCCCTTTTACGGCTTGCGAGTGTTTGACAGGGGCACTGTTATATTGGTTATGGGGCAACTTAATTTATGTATAAGTTTAATCGTGACACCATGTACAGTTTTTTCATAATTAATTTTTTAATATTTTTGGGGCTGGCTGCTACCCCCTTTGACGGCTTGCGAGTGTTTGACAGGGGCACTGCTATATTGGTTATAGGGCAACTTAATTTATGTATAAGGTAAATTGTGGCACCTTGTACAGTTTTTTTCATAATTAATTTTTGAATATTTTGGGGTTGGCTGCTACCCCCTTCGACGACTTGCGAGTGTTTGACAAGGGCTCTGTTATATTGGTTATGAGGCAACTTAATTGATGTATAAGTTTAAACGTGGCACCATGTACAGTTTCTTCATAATTAATTTTTGAATATTTTGGGGTTGGCTGCTACCCCTTTCTACGGCTTGCGGGTGTTTGACAGGGGCACCGTTATATTGGTTATGGGGAAACTTAATTTATGTATAAGTTTAATCGTGGCACCATGTACAGTTTTTTCATAATTAATTTTTGAATATTTTGGGGTTGGCTGCTACCCTCTTCGACGGCTTGCGAGTGTTTGACAGGGGCACTGTTATATTGGTTATGGGGCAACTTAATTTATGTATAAGTTTAATCGTTTCACCTTGTACAGTTTTTTATAATTAATTTTTTAATATTTTGGGGTTGGCTGCTACCCCCCTTTTACGGCTTGCGAGTGTTTGACAGGGGCACTGTTATATTGGTTATGGGGCAACTTAATTTATGTATAAGTTTAATCGTGACACCATGTACAGTTTTTTCATAATTAATTTTTTAATATTTTTTGGGGCTGGCTGCTACCCCCCTTCGACGGCTTGCGAGTGTTTGACAGGGGCACTGTTATATTGGTTATGGGGCAACTTAATTTATGTATAAGTTAAATCGTGGCACCTTGTACAGTTTTTTCATAATTAATTTTTGAATATTTTGGGGTTGGCTGCTACCCCCCTTCGACAGCTTGCGAGTGTTTGACAGGGGCACTATTATATTGGCTATGGGGCAACTTAATTTATGTATAAGTTTAAACGTGGCACCATGTACAGTTTTTTCATAATTAATTTTTGAATACTTTGGGGTTGGCTGCTACCCCCTTCTACCGCTTGCGAGTGTTTGACAAAGGAACTGTTATATTGGCTATTAGGCAACTTAATTTATGTATAAGTTAAATCGTGGCACCTTGTACAGTTTTTTCATAATTAATTTTTGAATATTTTGGGGTTGGCTGCTACCCCCTTTGACGGCTTGCGAGTGTTTGACAGGGGCACTGTTATATTGGTTATGGGTCAACTTAATTTATGTATAAGTTTAAACGTGGCACCATGTACAGTTTTTTCATAATTAATTTTTGAATATTTTGGGGTTGGCTGCTACCCCCTTTGACGGCTTGCGAGTGTTTGACAGGGGCACTGTTATATTGGTTATGGGTCAACTTAATTTATGTATAAGTTTAAACGTGGCACCATGTACAGTTTTTTTCATAATTAATTTTTGAATATTTTGGGGTTGGCTGCTACCCCCTTCTACGGCTTGCGAGTGTTTGACAGGGGCACTGTTATATTGGTTATGGGGCAACTTAATTTATGTATAAGTTAAGTCGTGGCACCTTGTACAGTTTTTTCATAAATAATTTTTGAATATTTTGGGGTTGGCTGCTACCCCCCTTTGACGGCTTGCGAGTGTTTGACAGGGGCACTGTTATATTGGTTATGGGTCAACTTAATTTATGTATAAGTTTAAACGTTGCACCATGTACAGTTTTTTCATAATAAATTTTTGAATATATTGGGGTTGGCTGCTACCCCCTTCTACGGCTTGCGAGTGTTTGACAGGGGCACTGTTATATTGGTTATGGGGCAACTTAATTTATGTATAAGTTAAATCGTGGCACCTTGTACAGTTTTTGAATATTTTGGGGTTGGCTGCTACCCCCTTTGACGGCTTGCGAGTGTTTGACAGTGGCACTGTTATATTGGTTATGGGGCAACTTAATTTATGTATAAGTTAAATCGTGGCACCTTGTACAGTTTTTTCATAATTAATTTTTGAATATTTTAGGGTTGGCTGTTACCCCCCTTTGACGGCTTGCGAGTGTTTGACAGGGGCACTGCTATATTGGTTATGGGGCAACTTAATTTATGTATAAGGTAAATCGTGGCACCTTGTACAGTTTTTTCATAATTAATTTTTGAATATTTTGGGGTTGGCTGCTACCCCCTTCGACGGCTTGCGAGTGTTTGAAAGGGGCACTGTTATATTGTTTATGGGACAACTTAATTTATGTATAAGTTTAAACGTGGCACCATGTACAGTTTCTTCATAATTAATTTTTGAATATTTTGGGGTTGGCTGCTACCCCTTTCTACGGCTTGCGGGTGTTTGACTGGGGCACCGTTATATTGGTTATGGGGCAACTTAATTTATGTATAAGTTTAATCGTGGCACCTTGTACAGTTTTTTCATAATTAATTTTTGAATATTTTGGGGTTGGCTGCTACCCCCTTCTACGGCTTGCAAGTGTTTGACAGGGGCACTGTTATATTGGTTATGGGGCAACTTAATTTATGTATAAGTTTAATCGTGGCACCATGTACAGTTTTTTCATAATTAATTTTTGAATATTTTGGGGTTGGCTGCTACCCCCCTTCTACGGGTTGCGAGTGTTTGACAGGGGCACTATTATATTGGCTATGGGGCAACTTAATTTATGTATAAGTTTAAACGTGGCACCATGTACAGTTTTTTCATAATTAATTTTTGAATACTTTGGGGTTGGCTGCTACCCCCTTCTACCGCTTGCGAGTGTTTGACAAAGGAACTGTTATATTGGCTATTAGGCAACTTAATTTATGTATAAGTTAAATCGTGGCACCTTGTACAGTATTTTCATAATTAATTTTTGAATATTTTGGGGTTGGCTGCTACTCCCTTTGACGGCTTGCGAGTGTTTGACAGGGGCACTGTTATATTGGTTATGGGTCAACTTAATTTATGTATAAGTTTAAACGTGGCACCATGTACAGTTTTTTCATAATTAATTTTTGAATATTTTGGGGTTGGCTGCTACCCCCTTTGACGGCTTGCGAGTGTTTGACAGGGGCACTGTTATATTGGTTATGGGTCAACTTAATTTATGTATAAGTTTAAACGTGGCACCATGTACAGTTTTTTCATAATTAATTTTTGAATATTTTTGGGGTTGGCTGCTACCCCCTTCTACGGCTTGCGAGTGTTTGACAGGGGCACTGTTATATTGGTTATGGGGCAACTTAATTTATGTATAAGTTAAATCGTGGCACCTTGTACAGTTTTTTCATAAATAATTTTTGAATATTTTGGGGTTGGCTGCTACCCCCTTTGACGGCTTGCGAGTGTTTGACTGGGGCACTGTTATATTGGTTATGGGTCAACTTAATTTATGTATAAGTTTAAACGTTGCACCATGTACAGTTTTTTTCATAATAAATTTTTGAATATATTGGGGTTGGCTGCTACCCCCTTCTACGGCTTGCGAGTGTTTGACAGGGGCACTGTTATATTGGTTATGGGGCAACTTAATTTATGTATAAGTTAAATCGTGG
>CALNHX010008757.1:0-56998 GCA_940337035.1 Agriotes lineatus
TGGCATTTCGCTCACGTGTGATATACGACGTTTTATCTTACAGTAGAAATTCTTGTGCCTAAATAGTTTGCGCAGTTAGAATATGTTGCGAAATAAATTTATAATTAGTCGCCTATGATTTGTGATATACGTTTGACAGTGCTGAAGTGTAGTGGCAGTACTGAAGTGTATTGTCAGTATACGTCAAATTGGAGGTTCGTAGGTTAGGTTTTGTTTGTTATTTGACACAGACTGACGCAAAACTTAACCTGAAAATTACGAATTTGACATAGCTTGACAGTGCTACCAACAATGCAGTAGTATAAATAATGAAAACTCACTTGTGAATAAAACTTCATTTTAGTCACTGAAAACAGTTGTATAATGTATGGTAATAGGCGCTACTGTAAGATAATAACGGGTGTTCATAAACAGTCGTCATCCCAGTAGGTTTTGATTTCAGAAACGTATGTCTATTAAAAATTGAGAAAAAATGCGCTATGACAGTACTCAATGACGTTTCATTGTGTTGCACGAATTAATCAAAGACATAAGATTTTGTTTTTCAAAGCAACTGGGATGACGACTGTTTATGAACACCCGTTAGTTATTTATTAGACGAGTGTGGAATGTTACACATTAGTCACGCAAGAAATATTAGCCACGAGACCGTTAGGTCGAGTGCTAATTTTCTTAAGTGACTAATGTGTAATTCCACACGAGTTTAATACAAAATTTTATCCAACACCTCCATATATTGTTCATGTAGGTAATTATTTTGAAAGTTTATTTGACAAATAAAACGGGGTTGCGCGCGCTATTGCGCGGTCTACCCTATTCAATTAACCACCATTTTTAGGCCTATTACGTTGGGCATTCCGTTCTGTTACACACTACGCCCCTGCCACCCCCTGCCATCTACCTGATCAAAGAAGGGGGCCCTCGAGGATCCGCCCCTCTCCAAGGGGGCCCTGGGGTAATCCGCCCCTCTGCAAGGGGGTCCTTGGGGCCGGCTCCTTTCCAAAGGGACTCTTGGGGCTTGGCCTCTCTCCAAGGGGATCCTCGGGGCTCCGCCCCTCTCCAAGGGGGCCCTTGGGGCTCTGCCCTTCTCCAAAGGCCCTCGGGGCCCCCCGTTCTTTAAGGGGGCCCTCGGGGCTCCCCCGTTCTTTAAGGGGGCCCTCGGGGCTCCGCCCCACTTTAAGGGGGCCCTTGGGGCTCTGGCCCTCTCCAAGGGGGCCTTCGGAGCTTCGCCCCTCTCCAAGGGGCAACCGGGGCTCCGCCCCTCTCCAAGGGGGCCCTCTGGTCTTTGCCCCACTCCAAGGGGGCCCTAGGGGCTCCGCCCTTCTCTAATGGGGCCCTCGGAGCGCCGCCCCTTTCCAAGGTGCACTCGAGGCTCCGCCCTTTTCCAAGGGAGCCCTTGGGGCTACGCCCCACTCCAAGGGGGTCCTTGGGGCTCCGCCCCTCTTCAAGGAGGCCCTGGGGGTTCCAAATATTAATTTGAATAAAAAATAGTGTTGCATCTAATTCTATTATTCATGGTATCTTTCTACATTCTCTCACTAGTGACTTTTTGAATATTCTCTCACTAGTGAGTAATATATCACATTACTTATGTAAAATCAACATAATAATAGTGTTATTATATAGAGGTGTTGGATAAAAATATTTTATGGTGAATGCAGTAACTAAACACTTGCAGTAATACAAATATCAAATCAACAGTTAATCACTAATTAAGTACTTACTACTTAAGTACTTGAGCATAACATTACTTCTGGAGAGAGACAGGTAAAACAGTTTATTCTGACTTATATTTACTTTTCGAACATGGAAATTAAGACTAGATAAAATGAATAAACAATCTATTTCAATATGAAATACTTTATAGAAAAATGTAAGGTTAGTAAAAACCCTTCTAGTTTTAAAAGAGGTAAACTGGAATGTATTTAATAAAATGTCGTTATCAATACCTCGTACAAGATAAGCAGCAACAATTTTACGCCAGAGATTGTATTCTTTCAACCATTGATCCTTGATGTTTATAACATGGATTCCAATTAATGCTGCAATATTCAAGTTTTGAGCAAACAAAGGCGAAATACAGCTTAATTAATATTGAAATATTTGTGAGTTGTTTACAATTACGCAAAATAAAATCTAAAGTGTGACAGATTTGATATAAGACCGGCTTTGTTTGGGATCTTCGAGTTGGCAAATCCATTAACCATTGTGGTCATATTCTACAACAACTCCTCAAGAGATTAGCAATCCGATGGGATAGCGTTTGTGTCATGCTTGTGTCCTCGGGATGGTCATATTTTGGGACCATAGAACAATAGGCCGATAATTAACTGAAGTAGGCACATCATTAAACTACAAGGTTGTTTATTGCAATATAACATTATTACAGGCATTTTGGTTACCTACCTTTGCTGTTGACGTTTATTGGTTAACTTTGTTGCCTGCCTTTGCTGTTTTACTTCATGTGTTTGTCGTCTTTGTTTTACTTGGCGGTTTCTGCTTTTGTCTTAGGAGGATTGGTTTGATCGTCGCTACAGAACCAGAGCGAACTTGGGACTTCGTCAATACTGGAGAAATCAGATAATCGAATGACGTTATTTTTTAATTTAGAGATATTTATTCGTGATCGTAATTCAAAGTGGATATGTTAATCTTTAAAAAATACGAAACTTCGATAATATTGATAAGCAATAATACACCACAAATTTATGGGTATTTCTAATGTGTATTGCACTGTTAATTAATTAAAACGTAAAGTGGTATATGTAAACATAGCGTGATCACCTAATGGATAGATTTTATGACTGAATTAAACCTTTACATAGTCAATAATATTGGTAAAAGCTGCTAGTGTAAATACACCATTATGGATCATTTAATTGTTTACTCATTTGTATCGATGTAAATAAATCTCACCTGAACTACGTCGCACTCACATTTTGTTACTAACTATAGTTTATCTGTGTTTTCAACTATTAAGGGTAATTTTAAATCTTCATTGTAATTCACGACAGCTGAGAATATAACGGAACCTTCCAATTTAAGTTTGCGAGTTGGTGTAATCATTAAATTGGTGGCGCCTTTTTAAATTAATATATAGATTATTCGGAACCCATTTCTGCCTTCTCGGATTAGTTAGTGGGCCCCGTTGAACGCAAAAGGGTGTTCTCAACTCGTGATTTGATTTACATTGAAGTGCCATATGAAATTATTTCGTTTTGGTTAGTTTATTTTAATTTACTATTGATAAACAAAAAAAAATTGAAGAAAATTATAGACCAAGCCATGAGCCAACTAGACTCGTAGAGCTAAATATATATAACATATATGATTTTCAGTACACCAGTTAAAAAGCAAGTCAATGTCAAATTGCAACTTAGCACAGTCTTGTTTAAGATGAATTCGTTGGAGAATTTTAACATCAGCAAATATTAACACTATAAAAAGTATGAATAATAGTGGCTCTAAATTAGAACCTTGAGTAACATTCCGGAAATGGCATTATAAATCTAGATTTGAAACCCTTGTACATTTTAGTAAGATTCGAACAGTTAATACAAAAAAGCCGTTTTGCAAACAATAGAAGTCATTCTGCTTGAATATTATGAAATGACATAAATAATCGTAAATTTACAGCTTTCCTCTCCCTCTGGACAAGCTCCAACGCTACTATGTGGCAAAGTTAAAGTATTTCACGATGCTGTGAACTAAGAGCTACTGAATTTGCATTTATTTTGATTGAAAGCACTTGCAAGTGTCTTCTTTTCGCGTTTCGAGATCTTTTGCTGATTTCAATATAACGAACAAAAAGGACACAACCTCATATTCTTCAAAATGTATTTATTGCAGTGTTTTTCGGTTGTATTTCGAAGAGCTTACACGAAATCTGATTTCTTCATATTATCGACAATAAAATAATAAAATTATTCTCGATTTTTTACCGACCACAAATTAATATTGAAAGTCAAATAGCCAAGTAAATAAAATGCGCGAAAATTAGTATGTTATGTATTGGATTAGGTTAAACTGTAGTCATTTAAATTGAAAATTGCAACTCGCATTGCAAAATCCTTCCAAGGTTTACTCTTTGAAAAGTCATTTTCCAATTTACAGATTTTATTTGCGTATCTCATAAGGGTTCAAGACCAACAACATTAATTGAAGGAATAAATTCTGGACTTTCACTTTTTGATGGATGCCTGTCCTACGCGTAGTTCCAAAAACGGCGAATAAAAGAAACTAAACGGCTATAACATCCGCTCTGGTCATGGGAAAACAGAATCAATTAGTGCAAGATGTAGCAATTTTTCGTCGATATGAATTGCTTCCTCAAATTAAGTGCACTTCTGAAATTTTATTTACGTATAATAATGTTTATAGCTCTCCATTTTTACTTCTGTTTTATGCTCTTACAGCTGCTACGCCTAAGCGGTTGTTTTAATTCGAAAGCCTACATTGTATTCACACAGATTGTAGCGTCGAATGCTAAGTTATTGTCGAGGAGATGCTGTTTTGAAATTTCCTTTGAGATATTGTTGAGGTTTCTTGGGTCTCGACGTTGATCGATTCCAAAGCTAAAGTTATAATAGCGGTTATTTTTCTGTATTTCGAAATATTCTAAAATATACAAATCTAGGAAGAACTAAAGCTAGATAAATAAATCAAATATGATTTGTTTCCACAATTACAAGCATTATTGTAAATTATACCTAAAAGTTGTTGCAGCTTTGGTAACAAACAGTTAGTAGCACCCTATATACGAGTATCCTCTTAATCAAGAACCCAGAACACTGTTTCAAGAAACACAACAAGTAAATAAGAAGAAATAGGTAACCCACAAGGAACGGTTTAAAGTACTAATTATTACTATTAAGACATTCTACCATAATAGTACTTTACGATACAAGTGGGTAAAGCTAGTCTTTAGTCATGAGCGGGGCAAAGTTAAAACGCGAGTCTAACAAGCGTTTCAAGCCCAGCGAGTTACTATAAAGATGCTTTACGCATGTGTATCGTACAATATTTTATCTACGATAGAATCTAGATGACGCGGTACATATAAAAAATACTGTAATGTAAATTAGGATTACTATATTAAATGATAGGTTTGCCTTGATAAGACACCCTATAGTACCCGGTCGTAATTCTGCGTGGTAAAAAATGTTATTTAACACTCAATAGTAATATGGTGTTTTATTCGTTAGTTTTAAACAACTAAACTGGGCTATTATAGCTTGTTTACATTATGACCCTAAGAAGCCGCGTGGCGCAGTTGGATAAGCGCCAGGCTTGCATTAAGCAAGTCCTCGGTTCGAATCCCGAGGGGGTCGAAATTTTTCCGTAGCCTTGGCGATTGGAATCGAGCTCTGTGAGACCATTCACAGTTGGGCACCAAATTAACTGTGCTTTATTCAAGACCACGGACCTACGAGATAGAGTAACAAGGTCAACACCTCACACAATGGTTGCTGCGCAAGCGCCAAATGCTCGCTCCAAATCTGTATCCCGATTTCGGGACAAGTTGAGCATTGCACTGCCAGGTTCAGGCGCATAAAGCATCAGCAAGGTAAATGAGGTTACAGACATACATACATACATACATTATAACCCATGTTGCCCTTGACACCGTGGGTTATTTAGCTTGTTTACATCATAACCCAGATTACCCTTAACACCGTGGGTTATAATAAATAACCCACACGTGATTTATTAGCACTTAACTCGCCCCCGTGGCTAATTCTCACTCTCGATTAATTTGTCAGTTTGATTTTTCCCAACTGTTAATATAAATTGATGTTTTTTTGGTATTTATTGAGTTGTTCAATAAAAGTTTGTAGGGCACGCGTGTGTTATTACAAATAATGCATTCGAGAAAAGATACCCCTTGGCTCGACGGCCTAAATATACCAGGTTAAATAAAACATACCCCTGGTGTGGTATACGTTGAGTTGTCGTGCTCTTTTGCTTTTCCACCTGATGAAGCCTTTTGCGAAAGTGGGCAACACATTTGAGTTTTTCGACCTCAATAATGACACGGTCCAATCCCGGAAATCGTTTGTTACTTGATAATATTTAAGAATCAAAATTCTCGAATTCGAGATCGAAACCGATCTTCGAGAGTTATCGAGTTCGAGAATTAACTTTCGAGAATTATCGAGAGCGAGATCGATATGGGTAAAATCCCATCTCGTCTCGCCTCGGGTCAACACTAATAGCTAGTATCACATACATCAATGAGCCATTTAAAGCACACCTTTAAAAGTTTTAGTAGATTTACAGTGCACCGTTACATAATTTAAGCTGTTTACAATACACCCAGTATACAGTGTGTCCCAGGATTTATGCTACAAGAGGATCTAAAAATTTTCGAATTTTATTTTAAGACTAGTAAATCACCCGAGCTACGCTTCGGTTCGCTAATTTCAGAGAGATTCATTAATATAAATTAAAAAAAAGATGCATCGGCCGGGAATCGAACCCGGGTCGCCCGCGTGGCAGGTGAGCATTCTACCACTGGACCAACTACTCTTGCTGGAATAAGACGCTGTTATAATGGTATATGAACATAGTCAATCAATCACCCGAGCTAACAGCTGCCGCAATGCAGCCCACGGCCACAAACGCTTCACTCCGCTACTTACACGATTTAATTAAATTAAAACTTTTTCGTACTTTTTTTGAAAATAAAAACCGGCCTACGATCTGAGTCTAAAAATGATCAAAATTTTAAGCCATCATACAACTTAATCGGTCCAGTATCTTCGGAGAAGATAGCGAACAAAGAAACATACAAACAAAGAGACCAACGATTTTATGCTATAGGAATGTGGGATGAAGTCCTGCTTCGTTTGAAGAATTTTTTAAGAATATTTTCAGTTTTTGAAAAACAAGTTGGCCTTGATAGTGAAACGAAAACTATTTTATTTTCGGGTAAACTACCTATTTTGTTCATGATACGGCAAAATTTTACTAAGAAAAGTTGTCCAGAATAAGAAATTATGGCCCTATACAAAATTTCACAAAAATCTACCTACTTAGATAAAACCGTTATTTTTTAGATATTTATTAAAAATTACGGTTTAATATAACTAGGTAGATCTCTGAATAACTTTTCTTAGTGAAAGGAAGTAGTTTTCGCTTCACTCTCAAGACCAACTTGTTTTCCAAAAATTGAAAATATTCTTAAAATTATCTTCAAACCAAGCAGGACTTAATGCCACAACTTGAAAATAAACTCCAAAACCTTTTAGTCCACCACACCTCTTTTAACATCATCCTGGGACACACTGTATATTGAAATTTAGAATTATTATTCTACAACCTCATTGTGGGTTTCATGTTATATATAATTTTAATGTGGGTTATCTCTTTATTTGATTTTAATATTGACAATTCGACTAACAGTGAACCCCTCAAATATGTAATATATTTCGCATTCAATTATTGGCGGGAATTTCTTCGACACGAAGTGTACAAGGTATTGAAATTCCCTCATATCGAAAATCACTCTGAGTCAAATATCTCTAAAATTCATGTCAACCGACTAATCAACCCACTATACCAAATCTCCGTCTCGGCTGTGCGGATCTTTTGGTGAAGATCCCAGCCCACTAGATGCGTTCCTCGTATTGGGGGGTGCCTAAACGTGCTGTGCGGTGTACGTATGTTTGTATGTGTACACGATTTCGGTCGTCAAGAACCTTCCTAATGTCTTGGATTGTTTTCATACGATAAGTCGACCGAAAATAAAGGCAACATCAACTTTTGAGGTATGGTCGTCGGCAAACATTTTTTTTTTTTATAAAGGCTGGTTCTTAGCATTTCATTGTACTAGCGAAACGGAGTGATGCTGAGTGTTGAAGTAGTCTTGGAAAGCACCGAAGGGCGCTTTTCTTGTGTTGAGGGTACCGTATATTTTGAAGTTTGGAATTACTGTTAATTTGGCGAAAACATCATATACACACAT
Source organism: Agriotes lineatus (assembly GCA_940337035.1). Classification (NCBI taxonomy): domain Eukaryota; kingdom Metazoa; phylum Arthropoda; class Insecta; order Coleoptera; family Elateridae; genus Agriotes; species Agriotes lineatus. The sequence continues at coordinate 7,967 of CALNHX010008757.1, forward strand.
ACAGAGTGACTATAAAAGAGTTGCTTTTGATTTTTTTGCATGTAGATTGTTGTGTGCCGTTGTTATTACTCATTATTCAGTTATAGCTAGCCAGAGTTGTCAATAATTAAATGTTGACATCTCCAGCTAATTTCAGAGCAATAAAGAATATATAGCAGCACTCAAATATTTACTTGCAAAAAAATTAAAGACAACTAGATGTTATTCTTTTATAACCAATCTGTATTTAATTTATTTACCTCACAGTAATATTCACATTCATATTTCATATTTTAAGGATAGAAATATCTGAAAGTTAAGAAAGCTAAATTTCGCAGATGAGATGCTTTCCTTTTCCAAATTGGTTCTAACAAGATTTCACTGTGAATTGGTACGGTACACCATGTAGGGCCTGAATTTCTATATTATATTGTTCTAAACTTTGCACTTTTATACATTAATTAATTTAGACTACGTACAATTTCGTTGTCAACTACACTTACTAAACATTATCTACAAACTGTTATTTTGCAATTTAAGTATAACTATTATTTATGAATTATACAAAAAACGATGTAATTTTCAATTGGTGTTTTCAATTTGCATTTTCTAATGTTGAGTTGCCAATAGAGATCCTCATTAGCTCCCACTTTGTTCTTCATTTGAGTCTCTATGAAGTGTTTTAATAAAATATTGTAAATGTATCTTTGTACATACAAAAATGGTATCTATTTATTTGTATATCAAATGACAGCGTGTTACGGGTCAATAGTCATTTATAAGTATTCACGTATTTGATTGTCTTATAATTCCGAAATGGTTTGACGTTATTTTATGCTTCACTTCACGCACCGAGCTGCTTTGGTTGCCTATTTTAGTTCCTCAAGGTTTTCCAAATTATGGGAAAGGCCCTTGTCTTTTTCGACCATTTTTCCAATGTGTGCCCTACAAGAAGGCATACTTTGTGAATTACGTTTGTGAAGTCAAATGTTTCTTTAATTTTGGTTTTTCACTTGCGTCCTACATTGAGAGACCGATATTGGGTTATGAATTCTTCCGGGTAAAATTGATATGAAGTTCCTGGAAGAAATATTTTCGTGCTTTCTCAAACTCAGATATTTTCTGGATTTCTATCTGCGCAAGCACATACGACCGCTTTGGCAAACGGTGCCAGCCTAGTTTCTTTTTGTACTATTTGCTTAGATTGTATTGCGCTTCATTTTTTAGCTTCTTTTAGTACGGTCGAAAGCAATTTGTCCTTGTGTTATCGCAACCTGCTCGCTTGGATTCCATTTTTGCAAGAGGTTCTAAGTCAAATTACTCTTGAGGCCGCGTCGTCGAAAACGTTACCTTACCTGAAGTTGAAGATTACAACGCAGAATCGTCTTTCAGAGCTGGCGTAATCACCTGGCTTTCTTGACGCTTATTGACAGGGCCTTCGATACGTCTGCTTGCTACCTGGGGGCACAGAAGGTTTGTTTCAATCTACTTTTTTCCCCTGCGCCGAAACTTTGGACTGCGTCCTAACTTGCAATATGGGGTTTTTAATTCGTTATTTCGTTTTAGTTTTTACTGAAGTTGTCAAATATCAGCTTCTCTTCAAGTTCAGATAAATTAAGTATAACGTAGAACTTGTCTATTTAAAGCAGATTATCCCATTAATTCAAACTGTTGACAATTAGTTATTATTGCTTTTAATTTTGGCTTTTTGTGAAGCAATTTTGCACACACTTTGGTATTTAAAAACTTGGACATTCAGATCATGTTCCCACCTGCAAGGTATTGCATTAATTAATTCGCTTTACCCGACGTACTGAAATCGAGGAGAATTTCAAATATTTACTAATTATATTCCGGGTTATCTAATACCCTACTCTGTGCCAATATCTTGGAGTCTGTAGGACCATTCTGTTAATTATTAATAACATTTGAATATTCTTGCATTTGAGGTCAAATTCAACAAAAATTTGAACTTTAATAAGATTATCGAGGCCATGCGCTTTTTTCGAGTAAAATACTGGTAGTGCAAATTGCTAATTTTACAGGCAACTTGTATTTTGTTCATACTACTGATTTATACTAAATATTCATGAATTGTTCATACACTCTGATGATTTTTAAAGTTGCTCTCTTCCACTACTGATATAGTTTTTGTAATATTTTGATCTGGTATGCCGTGTATTTTTGAGCATGTATTAGCGAGTACTTTTGTGTTATGAATTATACATGAATCTCTATTTGTGCCTAGGAATTTTATTTGTGCCCTTGTCGCCCTTTCTCTTTTTCAGGTATTGGTTAGTGGCGCCTCTCGGCGTTCATATTTTATTTGATTAGCAAAGTGCTAGGGTTATTTGCAACTTGGCGCCTATAGTTTCTTCTATCTTAAGATTAGATTCTTTTGTTTAACCCACTACCAGCTCCGGCCGAGAAGTCGGCTGTCTTTACTTCTCTCCTATTTACGGCCAGAGTGACGTAACAAGCGTTATTATTGTTTTAATAAACTTGCGCTAGCATTGGTATAAAACGAAAAGGAAATCCTTTTCAAGCCAGCAATGTAATTATAGATTCGATTTTTAACATAATATGGAATCACATAAGAGAAACTGACACTACGAAAATAATAATGTAATGACAGCTCATTGGTTTTTCTACCAACGTTTCGGAATTTGAATTTACTGTTTTGATTTTAATAAAGTGCTCCAATTTTTAAAATAATCGCATTGAAGAGAAATTCTTATTGCTGTAAATATGTTAGAACAATGCAGCGCGATTATAATTCTTTTGACAAGCACGGCTGGGGAAAACAAAAGCAGTGTCTTACATTAGTTCGCATACAAGGAATTTATTTGTCAACTTTGCACTTCCTAAATCAAGATGTAACTATTGATTAAAATTTTATTTTTATAAATAACTATTCGTAGCTGGAATTTTGATAGATATTTTTATAAAATCGCCAAATTTATTCTATAAGCACACATCGTTCGAGACCTAGGCAACCCACAGTGCACACTACAATAACGTTAATATTTTTAATAGCCCATTAATTGGGACAAGAGATTAACAGTATTTACCTGACAAGTCCTTTGTAAGAATTAGCTCGCCTTAGTTTTAGGGGTAAGTAAAAACTACCTGTACGTTTGAAAATAAAATCAACTCATAGGCAAAAATACTATATTTTTCAATAACATTGTTATACAGTGAGTTTGGTAACAACAGCTTATAAATAATTCTATTACCTGCGTTCAGGTAGCTAATAACGGATACGTCCTAAGGATTTGTAATTTGTACCAATACACAATAAACTACGAATTATTATTCAAGCATTCCTAATCTCGGAGCTTAAAACATTTTTTGTACAACTTTCTAGTGAAATATAATTTCATAGTAAATACAGAACAATTAAATCCTAGCTGTGTTATAGAATTGTTTTTATTCCTTTATAAACACATTTAATACAAGAAACTTTAGATACATAATATCAGACGCGGAAAAAATTATATTTTAGTAACCTTGAAATGGAAAAAACTTAAAAACGTTTCCTGCGTCATGCAACTTTCTTCCAATTATTGAGAAAGCGCTAATGGTTAGAGTTTTTCGAGTTAATGTAACATGTAACCATTTGTTTGGTACTTATTTCATACTACTCACTACACTTTAGCTAATTTCAAGCAAATCGGCAACAGCAGCTTGTGTAGTGCGATGACTCCTATGTGCCTTAGATACTTATAAATATCGTGAAAAATTGTATCACACGAAAAACATATCAAATATACGTCTTTTCGTCTATCTCTCTACAAAACTCACTGAAAATGGTAGCAATCTTTTATCAGATTTACTTGTTTCATAGAGTGACGTTTTTGAGTTAGTTAGGTTGATATGGACAAGGTCTAGGCATGCGGAGCACCGGGTACCTTAGGTACTAACTGTTGTATTCATATGGTCAAAGTCTTAACTTACAATTGCCGAGATTAAGGAATTTCAACCCTGGCAAGGGATTCTTTGCATGCTACATATCGTGGCATCCACGGCCTTACATTACTTCTGAAAAATGGAAATCGGTAAAAGTTTTCATCTGCATCTATTATTTTTAAACACCTCACCGAGCTATCAAGCCCGGCGACATTTTTAGGTAAAATAAACAATAAAAACTCCAGCCTTCTGTAAAATTGAGAAGTTTTACAAGAAAATGTATATCCCTACCTTTTTGCATAGTGTATTATAGTGATTAAATGGACTTATTCATAATTGACTGCATTACATAATACATTATATTGTCATATAGTTGCAAAATATAACGTTCACAAAATTTTTAAAATTGAAAAATGAAGACTTCCTTTTGCTATTAAGAAAATTTTGACTCTAAGTATCCGTGGTATTAAACGAGATGTGTAATTGTTTACTTAAAAATATGCTTATCATTCTAACTAAAAAACAAATTCCAACAAAAATATCTAAATTAAACATAGAATATTTGACGTTATCCTTCTCAAAACAATTTTTCAGGAATATTAAATTTATACATAATTATGTAGTAGCAACTTCTTTGAACTGGTACAATTATCATTGTTATATTGCTAGTAACTAGATGTGGAAAATTATGCTCTATGTGTTGATATTTCAGGAGTCATATCAACATATATAATTATTTTATCAATAAAAACAGTCGTACTTGAACTTTTAGTAAAATGCAGAAACATTAGAAGCCCAAAATAGAAATAATATTGTGCCATGTACAAGCTTGGCTGCATACCTATGATCTAATCAAGCAAATTCCTAGGAGGATAATAGATGCAGATAAGAGTGTTGAATGTCATTAGTTTATTCATAGTTACTACCTGCTCGTACGAGATTGGGTGTATTACTGGTTGTCTATTATCTTTTTCAGGCGAGAATAAATTCGGTAATCTCTTCCAGGTTAATGGTTAATTAAAACACAACATTAAAGCTTATATTAACGAATTTAGACACACATTTACGATTATTAAAGTAAAATTACAAGAACTATTTAGGTACATTGTTTATATAGTACATGCTAAGGCTTGCAGCCGAAAATCTAATGCCGCCCTTGTTAAAAAAAAATCTGCACGTTATATTTATATCATGTCGAAATAAGAAAGTTTTTACTTGAAAGTTTCTATAGATTAGAATATTTTCGTGTAATTTTGAAACCAAAAAACTAAATTAACTATGTAAATGTCAATAACATATTTAATTTCTTATTCTATATTTGAAATCAATATATTTATGTTATCGCTTTGTTTACAATTTTGACAATAGTAATTTGAGAATTTTTGGAAACAAGTATTTAATTTATAATTTAGAGGTTTGTAACAAAGACATGTTTTCATTATTTTATGGTACACCGCATTTAGCTGTTTAATTAGAAATATTCCTGTACGCATAAAGGGGGCCATTTATGTTAGTTCTTGATCTATTTCAGCCACAGAGGAACACTCCTAATTGCATGGATAATACTGACATATAAAAAATTAGTAAATCATTGTTGAGCATAATAGAATATACTTAAACTTAATTAAAACTAAAATAGCACCAAACTATAAAAATCACTGGGGCGGAAGAAAAATATCTGTTTAATCGACTTATGATATGATAGTGATACACAACAATAAATTAATGTTATGAATAATAATGGATATTTAAAAAAATTAGAACTTAGCAAAAATGAAAACTCTCAAATTATTAAAAAACAGTTCTTCTTCTTCTTTCAGTCCAGGGTGGTCCATTTTTGGACAGAGGCCGCTCATAGCTTCTTCTATGTTTCTCTATTTTAGGTACTTTTGTATATAACCAATCTTAACCGTATACTAAATAAAAAATAAAAATGTTCATATTTTTGCTTTAACTCAAGAACTATTACTTAAATGAAAGCAATATTTTGTCCGTAGTTAAAAAAAACGAACATATTTTGGACTCAACATAAGCAGGGTGAGCACCATCAAAAACTAAAGGTTTGTTTATTACTTTCCTTGTCTAAAAAACGAAGGAAGTACTATGGTAATCGCGAGAAAATTATCTTCCAGGATTTCTTCACATTTCAGGATCCGTAGATGACGAAAAACAAGTTTTATCAATTCTGCCTGCCTGCCTGTTGGCGGTATAACTGAAAAACTGTTTGTTGGAGGAAGTCGATATTTTTCATACACATTATATATTTTTTGGCATAAAATCTAGAAAATTTCAGATAGATATCTACAGGGTAAGCATATTAAAAAATAAAATTTTGTTTGTTTTTGCTTTAAATCAGAAGTAAATAGATGTAAGGATTTGCACATAGCTCAGGCTTTACCTTTAATGAAAATGGGACCCATCAGATACAGCATAAATGCTGTAAAGCAGAAAAAGTGGTCAACGAAAAAATTGTTCTTTTAAGACAGCCGCGACGTTGAAGTTGCATTTGCAGCCGCTGTGGTTTGAATTCAATCGCCGGCAATACTTTTTTATTCCAAAATTTATGTAATTTGCTTTACTAAGTGTTTCCTTCTATTGTTTCAGTATTATTGGGAACGTGAAGCTATTTTTACCCATAGTCTCGTTTAATTTTTATAATTGTTTAGTGCCACAACGTAAAATTACTAGGAAAATTCTGAGTAAAACCCTTCACTGAGTTTTTTGCCGTAACTTAGAAATAGATAAAAGTAATAATTTCCATATAGTTCAAGCTTCACACTTGATAAAAATATGACTTGAGATATACATGGTAAATGTAAAAAGAGTCAAAAAGTTACTACAATAAGTGTCAATTGATGTAGTTCGCATTATCAAGCGTTTCCTTTTATTATTTGAGTATTATTATGAACCTTAAACAAATGTTACTCTTAGTTTCAATAGATTTGTAAAATTGTTTAGTGCCACAACGTCCACTTGCGAAAGAAGTTCTGAGTAAAGCCCCCTACAGATTTTTAAAGTTTGTTCATTTGTAATGTAAAGTCCAAATTTGAACATTGAGTATTACCTAGATACTTATAAATATGTAATGCTTACGTATGCTACAAATGAATAAAGGGATTTTTTTTTCGAATGGATAAAACCTCTTTACTTACGTGTGGCATATAATTTTTTTTCCAATACCTTCATTTAATTATATAACTAGGTTTCAAAATTGTATATACAATTCTAAATAAGTAATTATATTACCTGATTGTGTACTAGTTACCGCGGTCACTTGTATGTATCTTGTTAGCTGCTATGGATTATTTTCTATTGAATAAGGTAACATTTTATGCACCCTCATCCTGAAAATTTCACTTTGCCATGGAGGTTTTCATATATAAAATACAGTTTTACAGAAGATATTAGAAAAATATATTTTTTTAACAGTGGTTTGCTTTTGCTATAACACACGGGTACAATTATTGTTGCTTTGAATATTATTATTTAACAGTAACTTGAAAATGGAACGTCACGTCCTTCAAAACTTTAAGCAGTAAAAAGGTATCGTGTATCACACACAAACACTTTGAAAAATTATATGCATTGTAAAATGCCATTCCTTTTCATATGTACTGTACTAGATGGTACGAAAATTGTTAGATTTCGTGGTAATTTAGAAGTTCTTTAATTAGTTTAACATTATTACCTTTAATTGAATAATTGAAAATATGTAGCTGTTAACACGTTTAGTTCGTTATGTAAGTTACAAAGCTGGGCGGTAGTTTACCTGAACTCTTTAATTGCAATACAGAAACGGTGCGAAAGCTGTGCATTTATATCGCTAAGATTTCATCGCAAATATAATGGCTCTGACAACACTAATTTGATGAAACAACTCAATCTTGAATCCATCGTTAGGTTTAATTATTCCCGCAATTAAAACGATACTAATTAAAACCAACATTAAACAAACTCGATTTTTTCCGGAGGAAACGCTAACCATCCGTTCATGTCCTCCCGGAGATATCAAATTAAAAATCGCTAAGCTACAGAAAGCTAATTACTGACGAAACGCATATTAGTTCCGAAACGTTAAGTTGAGGCGTTCGGGAAAGACGCCTGTTTTTATAACGCCTAGCCGGAATCGCTCCCTAAGTCGCCATTACACAAATTTGATTTTTTCGTTTAATTTTACAGAATCCCGAAACGTGTTGTGAGCTGTATTAAAGCTATAAAAGGCCACAATGTTGTTGATTAAGTTGTAAAGTTAATGAGATGAAGACGAAGTGGATTTAATCTGAACGAAAAGTTTTACTTAAAATGTTGGCTTTGTGGGAAATATACGGCGCTCTAAATATAAACGCAGATTTCCCGACCGCCCCAACCGCATCCAACAAATTGGTATAATTACGAGGAGCAACAGCGGATTCTTCTTTTTCATATTGAAACGTCGTTATGATTTATACTAGTTCACATTTGTTATTGCATCTTCTTAAAGTCGAAGGGGAGTTTTAGAAAACAATAAATTACAAAACTGCAGCTTGAATCCGTTTTGACAACTAAAAGGGAGGTTACTGAAGCTATAACATTTAAAGAAATAGGAAAATAAAAATGTTTAGTTTTTTAAATCCTAATTGACACTGTTTTTATTATATTAAGTATATGACAAGCGTTACTTTAGTAATACATCTTATATTTTAAAGAAGAGTACACATAGCTATAGGCACATAATATGTCAACCTGGAGCTATAACTTATTGGGTACGATGCTATTGTCTATTAGTATCCTATAATTGCTTGTTTTGCCTGACGATGCACAATAACTTCGAAACAAACCATAAAGTATTATCGAAGTTATATGGAATCCAAAAAACTGTTCTATTTCCAAACCCAAGTAAAAAAAATCGCAAAATTATGAAAACACTGGTTGGATTGCAATAAAACAAACATAAACAATCTGTAAAGGGCTTTACTCAAAAGTTCCCTCGCAAGTGGACGTTGTGACACTAAATAATTTTAAAAATTACAGGAAACTAGGGGTAAAAATATCGTCGTTTTTAATAATACTGAAACAATAGAAGGAAATATTTGGTAATGTAAATTACATCAATTTCAAATAAATTTTTTTTACCGGTGATGGGATTCGAACTTCAGCACCTGCGAACGAGCCTGTCCATTCGATTTCGTTATTTGGCACTAGCCCACAGGTAAAGAGGGCATTTGCTGCATGAGCCACCGGGATCCTTCGACTTCCAGCGATGCAGTTACATTTAACATAGGACACGTATTCGTTGCTCTATTTTGTTTCGTACAACATTTATCCTGTATCTGTTGGGTGCAATTTTTGGCAAGAATAAAGCCTGCGCTATGTACAAATTATTACTTTTATCTATTTCTCAGTTAAATCAAAAATAAACAAAATTTTATTTTTATAAGGTGCTCAACCTGCACATATTTATCTGAAACGTTCTCGGTTTCATGCCAAGAGATATATAATGTGTATGCGAAATATGGTGTTTCCCCAACAAATACTTTTTGAGTTATACCAACAGGCAGGCAGACAGCGTCTGTTCACTAAGAAATTATTCACACTTCATTTAGAGTTTGCATAAATTTATTCTTGAATAGTCATTTTCTTTTAGAAAAACCTATAAGTGATATTTTAAGGATTTTAAATTAGTGAAATGGTTTTATTGCAAGTGAAATTCCAAGATTAATGGATGTATATTGTGAGTAGATTATTAATTTTTAGTTTACTTTACTTCTAAATTTTACTTGTTTATAGTAGTTCAAATTTAAACATTCAAAATGATTCATGATCCCTTTCTACTTCTCACAGGTGTGCCATAAATCATATAGTCGTATGCCTAGATTTACCGGTAATAGTTATCTGTATTATTGCCGTGCAAACTACACCCTAACACTCTCATGGAGAACTATGGCTGAACTATTGCGTATCAAATTTAAATGTATTTTTACATTTTTATAATCAGGAACTAAGAAATATTTTTCAAGACCGGGGGTAGAAATCAGTTTCAAGGTCTTGCATGCAATATCAAAGCGGCAGTTATAAGAAATATTAGTTGTACGTTGCCATGGTATCCGTTATATTAAAACAATTCAAAGTTGTTAAATATACCAGTATAGTTTCGATTAACTGTAATGTTTTATTGATGAAAATACTTGTTTCTTGTCTTTATTAATAAGATCGAGAAAGAATAATATATTGCAATGAAAAATCCCAATATTCATATTAAAGCAAATACTTTCGTGTGGTAACCCGTTTCGATTCGCACAAACTTTGAGACTGTTTAAATTACAAAAAACACAAAATCAAAAAACTAATATTTACTAATAACTAAATTAAGTGCTATCTAATTAGAAAATAAATTATACCATCCATTTTCTTGCGAAATAAGGAACGGTTTGACACCCCACATGGTAGAAGTTCGACAATGACACTTATATTCGCCAAACGTTTATAGGTAACTAAACTAAGTTAAACTGTTGTAACATTAAATACAATCTACTTTCTATTTCTCTGCAAGTTTTTATAAAGTTTCCATTTAGAATAGAAGATGTACACTTATTTAACCTATTTGACAGTTGGAAACATCTTTTATGGGCTTAACGTAACATTAAATTCATCTTGTACGCCTAAAATTCCTTATCTATGCACCCTTCTTGTTATCTTAAAACAGAATAATTTTAATTTAGGTGGTCCGATTTGTGTTTAATAAATGATGACACACAAAATGACATTTAAATCCAGATCTAAGCTATGAAATATCAATGTAGAACTACATGTAAAAGTAATTTAAGTCCATTCCGATCTGATTTGGTTGAGAAACTCAAGTCGTAAATAATTCAAGAACGGCATGGCCTGTTGATATAAAATGCTACGTTATAATCGAGATTAATTGTTACAAACTAACCAAAACTAACATCTTATAGCTAAATTAGTACTTTAGTTATGTACAAGTATTAATATTGCTAATAAATAATGTGTCTATGAACGATTTAATACTAATTTTCCATTGAATTTTAATTAAGACCAAGTTCTGGGAAAACGAATGCATGATCAGAGATTTTTAAATTTATTAAAGTAGCCGGTGTCTTTTAAGAGTTGCCATGAGCTCTTCTGTGTATCATAATGTTATTAATTAACTATAGGTCTTTTAAAATTAAAAAATTGCTTATTGCGCCTGCTACATCCAAAAATATTAATTTATCACACAATTTTTAATACAAATTCAAACGTCAAGTGTGCATGTTGGTTTCTATTTACACCAATATACACAGTAAGAAAGAACGCCATTTTTTCTTAGTGTATTTATAGCCCTTGGGATGTTAACTACATCTTCGCCCTACCTTGTGTAAAGTGTATTTTTGTTCTGGAAAGATTTAAATATAAAATTTGTTTTCTTTCTTATACTGGAAGATTTTATATTTTTCATTTTAGTTCACTAGGTCAAATAAACAACTTCCTAGGACAGCGAAAATCAACACATTGAGATCAATAATAGGAAAAACAAGTTCAAAGAAAGATATAGAACATAATAAATAGAGTGAATTATGCAAATAATTGGAAAAATCTGGTGTGATACACTCACACAACTTCCTTTTACAGTGATCTTATAATTAGTCAAAAATTTCATTTTTAATTTTTAAAAATTTGTAAAAATTTTTCAAAAATTACAAATTCTACAAAAACAGTACAAAATAGAGCGTTAGTTGAAGAGACACGTTTTCTCTAGAATTTTAAGGTGAATTCTAAAATGTAATAATATACCGGGTGTTTTATTTAAAACAGGAGTTATTAAAAAAAAATTGAAAAAAAAAACAAAAGAAACCCACTTTAGAAGTATTCAACTGGAAATGACCTATCTCACATCAATACACATTAAAAATGTAATAAAAATGTAAAGTTTCAAAAAATCGTTAGAGCCGTTTTTGAAAAAATCGAAAGAAACTGAAAAATCACAAGAGTAAACACCTACTTCCGGTTATGCGATTTTCTTCAAAAGCTTGCTGTCTCATCTACATAGTACACAAAACAGACCAATGAAAAAAAATATGTTTTTTGGGTTCAGAGGACTCTAAAACGTGAAGATCTGTTGAAAACTCAATTTCGAATTTTTGGGGTAAATCCAATACTTCGTTTATTGTAAAAGGAAGTAAAGAATGGATAACCATGTAAGCAGAGCCGATTTTACTCGTAATAGACTATTTAAGGCTGCATTTGAGCGACGAAAACCATATTGGGATTTCTATTATGAGCTGCTTGGTAACTCAATACCTCATTTGAATGGAAAATTCTTAAAGAATTTATGGAATTTGAGATTTTTTGAGATTAACATTCTCATTTTCTTTAGTTGTCCTTTTCTCTCTACCTAAAATTGGAAGAACATAAAAAATGTGTTACTGGATTTAAGTATTGTAAATGAATTATTTTTTCTTTAAAATAGAGTCGGAGACGTATAACTTCTATTGTTTGTTATTATTACTTCCCTCCTCTGAAAGATGAAGGAAATATTGTAATCGCGAAAAAATCACCTCCCGGGATTTTTTCAGATCTTCACGTTTCAAGGTCCCTAGATGACGAAGGTTTGCTTAATTCTGTCTGTCTGTCTGTCTGTTGGTAGTATAGCTCAAAAACTATTTGTCGGAGGAAGATGATATTTTGCATACATATTATATTTACCTCGCATGAAACCGGTACAATTCATACAAATATATACAGGCTGAGCACCTTAAAAAAATAAATTTTGTTTATTTTTGGGTTAATTTTGAAATAGAAGGAAGTAATAACTTTCACATAGGTTAGGGTTTACATTTGCCTAAAATGAGACTAAGCCGATACAGGATAATGTCACAAAAGAGTAAAAACGTTTCAACAATAAGACCGTTCTGTTCAAGGGAGACGCGCGCCGCACTTATTTCTATAAGGCTTGATGGCGCAGTTGGACTTATCTATGCAGTTACGATCGCCGTGGAGATGCGGTTGCGATCGATATGCAGGTGCGGCGGGTTCAACCCCCAGCGGGATATATTTTTTTAAAATTTGCAAATTGATCTAACTCGGGCGAGGGAAGTTCTAGGTAAAGCCTTTTAAATTTTTTTTTCTTAATTTTTCATAACGTTTTGTGAAAGAGCGAATTGTGTACCATTTGTACTTGATTATCTAGTGTGTTATGTCGCATGCGTTTCGCTTTTAATGAAAAGTACGTGATCTTTGCAAGGTCTCAATGATTAACTTTTTATATACGTTTGATAAACATTAGTTTTTTCAGTCGTACAAAATTAAGTAGAGAAATGAAGTTCTTCCACGTTCTCAATAATTTCGGATCTGCGAACTGTTTTTGGGAGTACCAAAGTTTTTTCCGTCTTTTGTTGTTCTGCTGACAATGTTCTCCAGTCGGATTAATACCGAAATTAATTACTTTATTATTCATTGATAAACGCCGTCATTGCCGTACTGTTATTTCTTGTTGTATAGAAAGGGTCATAACATATTATCGAAAGCACGCCGGAAAGGTGTGGTATTTTCTCCGATCTGAGAAAAAATGACAGTCATGTGTAATGATTTTGATTAAATATTCGTAGCTGTTATTTAACATATAACAATTGTTTTTTTTTCTGTTGTTCTTGTTTTTTTTTCACAATATTGCTTCTAAAGTGTAAAATATGTCGTTTGTTGTTTTTGTACGCATATTTTTTATACTTATTATGCTGTGCCTTTAGGGCACTAAAGTCTAAATGTTGAGGGAAGAGTAACAACATCCTCGAATAAGGCTGTCTTTTTCTAATCTTATGTGAGTATTTCTTGCATAATGTGGTACTATATTTTTATAACATTATCCCCATGGAGTCTACATGCAGCATCAATCAATGTTAAACTTATTTCGACATTTTTCATTTCTTCCCATAATTGTGTTGAAGGAGCGCTGCCATATTCTTTCTCCATGTGTACCAATGCTACACGAGTTTCCCTCTCCCTTTGCTTCCGAATAGCCGAGTTTAAACCGGCGTCAAATTTTAAGCGATTTTAGATAAGATATCAACAGGAAGTTTATTAGCCAGCATGCACGCAGTCAATATTTCAAGGCGGCCGTAACATTGACGAAGCAATCAGCCGCCGTAATTTTATTTCCAGTACCGAGTTGGGGTTGCAATTTAACCCTCTTGTGCTCCTAAAAGGCATGGCAAATTGTATTTTTAAAAGACCATTTCGTGATTTGTGAACGCGAACGAGCATGCACAGCTAACGTTGATTTCGCAAGTGTGTGTTACACGGAGGTCATCCCGGGAGACCCTCTTTAATTTAACGGTTTATAACTTGAAATTAAATTGAACAGGGCTGGCGCGGGGGTGCATGTGTCACGCGAGTGTCGTGTGTATGCTAAGCGGCTACGGAAAGCTAGACATAAAAATAACACGGATCAGGGATGCCGCAGAACTGCGACACAGACAGTTTGACTGCTGGCGGAAGATCTCTTTGATATTTCTAAATAGCTGTGTCCGACTAACGTAAACTTTATGATGTTTATAATTTGTTTCCCGTGTACGGCTACTTGTTTGCAGCTACTTCTGTAACGCTTCGTGATATCAGTGATGAGTTGACTTTCAACTTTTTTTAAATTATTTTCGTTGGTAGACCTTTATTCTGACGTCAGATAGCAGCAGTGTAGTTAACTTGCATTTAGAACAAATCGCCATTTGTAGCAGCTAACGTAACCGCTTGGTACAAAAGTTGCTATATTTCTGGCAAAAGGATGAATAAGTGTAATAGTGGTATGATTACTGCCCGATTTTTATAAAAAAAATATATTTGAAAAAATGTATATAGAAAAGTCAGAACTTAATTCTTTCAAAGTATACTTACGTAGGGGAGATCGGGGTAAGATGACGACAATAAGGAAAACTAAAATATTTGAGTACAAGGAAATTTATTTAGAACGTAATATTACATATATAAATAGATCAGGAGGTATAGCAATTTACGTAAAAGATACAATAGAAGCTGAAATGTTAACCGTGCCCGCACATCAAGCGGCTGAGAGTTGTCTTGTGAAGTGTTCTTGTGGTTCTGATACACTCAACGTCGTTGGAATCTACAGATCACATGACTTTTCGGTACCTACGTTTTTAGAATACTTACATACTATACTAAATTTAATACATACTGAAAACACTTTATTGGGCGGGGACTTGAATATTGATTTACTTGACGATAATGCAGACACACAAAATTACTTAAATTTACTTTCAGAATTTGGTTTTAAATCATTGATAAATTCTGTCACTAGACCCAACTTTAATACGAATATGGGCACCTGCATAGATCACCTATTTTTTAAATCAAAAACTAAAGAAGTTCTTGGGTCTGCTATAATTAAAGCAGACATAACTGACCATTATCTTGTTTCCACTTTACTTCGACTCGATTGCAAAAGAAACGCCTTTTTCGTTAATGCCAGGGTTATTGATCGACAAAAATTGAACAGTCTACTTACATGTGATATTTTCCAATCAGTTTACGAAAAATCTAATGTGGAACTAGCTTTTGATGACTTCTTATCGATTCTACAAAAAATTCTGAAATCCTGTACATATGAAACACAAATATCTAAATACAAGAAGCTCAAACCTTGGATTACTACGGGCCTCATTAAATCCATAAGAACAAGAAATAAAATGCACAAATTGTTGAAAAATCAACCATTCAACACAAGATTGAAAAATAGGTATTTAAATTATCGTAAGAAATTGAGTGACCTTCTAGCAATTACTAAAAGTAATTACTACGAAAGAAAGTTTCGAGAAAATAGACTGAATATGAAAAAACAATGGGAAACTATAAATGAAGTGACCAACATAAAATCAAACAAAAAAAGCATCGAAAGGGTAATAGGGGAAGACGGATTGGAAGTAACTGACAGTGCAAAAATTGCCGAAACCATGAACAATTATTTTTCCACTGTTTCGAATGTGTCATTAGACAACGACGAATATCAAAATGTTCAACCGTTCCCCCTTAAAAATTCTTTGTGCACATTTGCATGGATACCACTTCAAGAGGCCGAAGTCAAGTCGGAAATCCAATCCCTTCAAATGAACAAAAGTTGTGGATTGGATGGTATTGACTGTAAAACTGTAAGGAAAAATACTGACACATTTACGGGAGTTCTGACATACCTATTTAATATGTCTGTAATCAACGGTATTTTTCCTAGTAAGTTAAAGAAAGCAGTAGTATCTCCAATCTTCAAGGGTGGAAAAGCGAGCGTTTGCGGAAATTATAGACCGGTGGCTTTGCTATCAATAATTTGAAAAGTCTTTGAAAAGGTCATGTGTAAAAGACTATTAAAATTCTGGGACAAACAAAATTATTTTTCTGAGAATCAATATGGGTTTCTGCAAAACAGAGGTACGGAGTTGGCTCTCATTAAATTTACAAATTTAGTTATAGAATCTATTGACCGAGGAAATAATGTAACAGGCCTTTTTCTGGATATAAGGAAAGCATTTGACACTGTGTCATTTGATATACTTATGGAAAAACTATACTCTGCGGGCATTAGAGGCAATATACATAGGTGGCTCAATTCATTCTTAACAGGCCGTGAACAACGTACAAAAGTAGGAATCTCGTACAGCAATTTTAAGGCGATCTCTCGTGGTGTTCCCCAGGGCTCTGTCTTGGGTCCTATTTTATTTCTTGTTGCGATAAATGATCTTTGCTCAGGCCCATTTAAGGGGAAAATTTTTACATTTGCGGACGATACTGCACTAGTGTATGCTAACCGAGATAATAATACAAATTACAGTGACATGGTACATGACTTAAGCATATTGAATAAATGGTTTAGTTATAACAGAATGTCTATTAACATTAATAAAACAAAATATATAAATTTTCATCTAAAGCATAAGAAAGTATTCCCTCAAAATCCTAAATTCCATTCATCTATAATTTGTGAACAAAACTGTACTTGCCCAGAAATAGAACAAACAAATAAAATTAAATATTTAGGAATCATACTAGAAGAAAATTTGTCTTGGAAACACCATGTTAGTGCACTCTTGCAAAGATTGCAATTTATAAGGTATAGATTTTATTTTGTTAGAAATGTATTTCCGAAATATATCTTGCGGATGATGTACCTAGCTCTAGTTGAGCCTTTGCTGAATTATGGGATTTCTATCTGGGGGGGAATTTACAACACAACTCTCAATCCGCTGACTGTAATTCAAAAATCTTTCATTAGATGTGTAGCGAGGGTATCGCCACTGACACACACAGCGCCCCTTTTTATAGACCTACATATATTAAATTTAAAAAGTTTATATTGCACCACAGTGTGTAAAATATTTTTTTTCAAGAGTAAATTTTTTCAATTTCAAAAATACTCCAGTTCGCGATCAAAACAGGAAATTTATAAAGTTCCATTCTTTTACAAAACATACTCGCAGAGATCTTTTAGCTACTTGGCGCCTAACATTTATAATAACATTCCAAGCGAAGTAAAACAAAGTAGACCTTATATGTTTACAAAAACATTGAAAAACTATTTCATAAACCATCCTGAAATATCAGAACATCTGCTTAGGAGAATTCAGTAGAGATTTATTTTATTTTATTTTATGTAACTAGAGTAGATATGGGTCATGCGTATGAGTGTTTTTTGTTTGCATTTCATTTCATGTTGTTTGCTTAACTTTAATTATATTAAATTTATAAAATAGTAAGTGTACATAGGACTTGCACTTGATATAGCCAATAATATTCACGGTAAATTACAAAACACCGATTCTACGCACAGCTTGGGGCTATGTAGAACGGTTTATTTATTTAAAAAAAAAGTTAATTCAAATTTAATATAACAATGTCACACTAACATCTGATATAGACTCAAAATTTATTTATTTATGGTTTTATTATATACTTCAACTCAAAGAAATAGAACACTTTTTTATTTATTAGTTCCACAAGAGTTTTTGTTTTGGTGAAATGTAGTTAGTTTTTAATGTATTGATTCATCTTAATCTTATGTTTTTTTCATGATTTAATTTTGTTATATTATTTTTAAGCAATTATGTATTCTTTTAAGCAATAAAATTATTATTATTATTATTATTATTATTAATACTATATTAGCTTCTAAATAATATATATTTTAATAAGAAAAATAAAAAGGTTTTATGACAAAAAATTAAAAAAATTTCTTTGCAATTCGTCATCTTGAACATATAGGGGTAAGATGACTAGTAACAGAAATCGCATACAAACTGACCACATTCTCCATAACGGTTACAGTTTTCATGCCATCATGTTGAACAAGCTGAACATTGAATCCAGTCTTCAGTAGAAGTTTCGTGACATCCTGGACAAGTGTGAATCGTTTTATTAGTTGCACGTGTCTGAACTATTTGGTTCGTCATTTTACCCCCGTCAACTTGCCCCGACCTTCACAAAAAATGCTTTGTTGAGGTTAGGTATCAACACGCGCAACAATAAATTAAAATCACATGACGAATAATCGTCATTATTACACAAATTCATGCAGTTTAATAAACATATTCATTTACCTGATAATAATCCAGAAAACACTAAAAACGATCACTAAAAATTATATCGCAATATCGAAAAACAAACATTATCGTTATGTGACTTAGCTGCGTTTTAAAATAGTACTTTACCTACACATTTTAGTCCTAAATACAATTCACTAGATGGCGCTAGTATTCAGTTTTGTCTAGAGTCCCTGTATATAAAAGAGTTGGGACATGTAGGGTTACTTGTTTTGGATCCACAAACCATGGAGTATCTGATTTTTGCCGATTTTAAACTTTATGCATATTTCTTTCAACTAAAATAAATGAAAGATATCTGTGCTACATCACATGGTCCTTGATTTGTGGATCCAATGACTCAACTCTTAGTACATATAGGAACTCTAGTTTTGTCTAGAGTCCCTGTATATAAAAGAGTTGGGACATGTAGGGTTACTTGTTTTGGATCCACAAACCATGGAGTATCTGATTATTGCCGATTTTAAACTTTATGCATATTTCTTTCAACTAAAATAAATGAAAGATATCTGTGCTACATCACATGGTCCTTGATTTGTGGATCCAATGGCTCAACTCTTAGTACATATAGGAACTCTAGTTTTGTCTACAGTGGCTATATACAAGACAGTGTGGCCATAGGGATGTCTTCGCCGCTATTGGTCGACGCGAATATCCGCCATTAACAGGCAAAATATTTAGTTACTTTTAAGTTATTCTCAAAGAGGTTGGTAGAACCTGTTCATTTGGTTATGGAAGAAAATAAAACCTTTCAAATCTGACAATTGTAAATTGTCAGTGTCAAATAATTCATTAGCGTCGCAAGCGGGTCAAATTTTATCATCTATTGCCCTGAAAAACTAATATTCTGCACAGTATTTAAATGTGACAATTTATAATTATGCTATTGTTGTAATAGCACAAGATGCGTTCGACTTGGAATATATGATAAAGAGATTACATCGGTGCTACGATAAATGGGGCCTTAGCATAAGTTTAGAGGAAACGGAGTATTTAGTAGTCAACTCGAAAGCACAATCTGAAGTCTTAATAAATGAAGATGTCGCAGTAAGACAAGTAGAAAGGTTTAAATACCTCGGTGATACAATACAATCGATGAAAAAGGTTTGGGAACAGACGAGATCAGAACTCGAATAGTACAAAGTACTTAAAATCAATTTGATGGGACAATACTATCTCTAACAAAAACAAAAAAAGAATAGGTAAAGTAATGGTAGAGTCGGTGCTATGTTATGGCAGTGAGGTATGGACTGTAACAGCGGAAATGAAACGAAGACTAAACACAGTTCAAATGGACGAAAAAGCGGAAAGGTATCGAGACGAGATAGAGTGACGAACGAGGACATAAGAAGCAGAATGGAGGCACCAGAATCAGTTGTGAACAGAATTGGAGAATGGAGGAGACGACGTGGCTTATGAAGATCTTTAAATGGTCGCCGCCGGTTAAGAAAAAAAGAGGTAGACCACGCAAACCGTGGAATGAGGGTATTCGGAGAGCCATGAAGGAACCTGGAAGAAGACCAAGCACAGAACAGGGAGGTTTGGAGACAGGGAACAGGAAGACGGCATTTAGCTGTATTGTAAACTAGCATAACTGAAACCGGTTGTAAACTTCATGTAACACCTTAAAAGCACTACTAACGAACGCCAATGAGAAATGTCAATGTCCAAAAATAACACTGCACGTGTAACTAACATCAACTAGTTAAAATAACTAGCGCCAAAATAATGACCACTCAAAAACGTTCGATTATTTCGAAAGGCACTGTATATCTCTACGCTCAAATTTGCCTGTTAATGGCGGCCAACAATCGTATGGCCACACTGTCTTGTATATAGTCACTGTAGTTTTGTCCACTTCTTTTGATATTTGAATAAACCCCCCTTCGTCATCTTACCCCGTGCGTCATCTTACCCCAATCTCCCCTGTGTGTTTCAATAATTTCAGGGTTTATTTCCTGTACTCTTCTCTTAGTTCAAGGTACCAGTATATTATTAATTCGTTTGTAATAAATATTTCATTCTATTACAGCCTATATACAAATCCAAAAGCATAAAATATTTTGTATCTTCATTAATAAAATAATAACACAAATAAATATTTAGAAGTGTAACGGTTCGATATTTTTGTTGACTTATTCCAACTAAATTATTTCGAATATCATTTATTAGTTATAGTCTCTCCACTATTAATTTACAGACATTATAGTTAGACAATCACTTTCACATTTTCTAACGCATACTTATTTTTTGACTTTTTATAGAATTTACATTTATTTTATCAAGGAAAATGTACTGCATTTTTTGGATTATTGAAGTATCTAGTCTGTGAGTCTGGTAGATTTTTGATATCAGCAAAATAAATCATTCCTGTTCAAAGTTGCCGTTTTTGCTTTTTTAGTTATTACCAATTCCTTACACAAGCGAATTCTGTTAAAACTCGACGAGTTTAAAGATATGGTGACTCCAATGTGATTTATGATTAAAGAAGATGGCCAGGCTCCAGTGTGGGCGTTCTTCACTAGGACGATAAATTTATTCATCGGTGTCTCGACGGCTGAAGTATTGCACGGAAAGGCTCTTCAGTTGCATTTGAATAAACTGGAGAGATTTTTTTGACAACTAAATAAAGATTGATGAAGATGAGCATTATGCAGCGGCGTTTGATGGTGCCCAAGAGAATAATAATGAATTAAATGTGCTTGATTGAAGACCCAGGATATCCTCAATATGCCAGAAATGCGAATTTTGGTTCTTAGACCTCCTAAGTTTATAGCCTTAGCTTCAATTCAAACTTAGTTTGGTGGAGAATTGGAGCTGAAGAAATTTGGAGGTCATCTAACTGTTTCTGGAGCCATTTCCAAACGATTGATGAATATGAGGACGGTCAGTGGTTACCGTGCTCGTGTGTCGATTGACAGTCAATTGATGTGGGAGTGGAGGGGGAGAATTTATGGTCGAGGAAATTGCTCGAATTAGTGATCCACAATGCATCAAATACTAAGCTAAGGTTGTGTCTTTTTATGATAAAATGAAATCACACCTAAGAGCCTTGAAAGCAAGGGGAGTGACTAGAAACAGGGTTGATGCTAAGTTGTTTTTCCTTGTGGGAAGTTGTTTGGTGGAGGAGATTTTAAAATATAACAGAGGAGTTTGGGTTTGAAATCGTCGACCCAACTTTTGAGAAAAACAAGTTTAACAAAAACCGATTGAATTAGTTGTTAGAGTTTCTAAGATGTTAAGTGGAGGGAAGTGCTAGAATTTACTAACCCGTTGTGGATTTGGGTTGGGTGAGAGCAAAAGTTACTGAGGGGGTCATGCGAATAAGAATTCATATTCTATGTTTTGTGATCTCAAGTTTCACAAAAATTAATAGTATTCTTTCTTTATTAACCATTTTCTATCAGACTAATATAGGCCTCTCTCATTATTCCAGTTGGTACCAGGTTAGACCAGCTGTTCTTTTTAGGTCGTCATACCAAAATTGTTGTTGTTTTTCCAAAGCTTCGTCTTTCATCCCACGTCTTCATCTTGTACCAGTGTTGCTCTAGTTTTAGCCTGCCCAATTCTATTTGATGGTAGCTATTCTTCTCGTTATGTCGATAACTTGCGTTCTTCTGACGTATTGATACAGTTGTTTTATGGTCTGTAAGGGTGATTCCTAGTAATTCTCTTTCGATGGGTTTCTGGTGTACTTCTAGTTTGTATATGCTTTTTCTGTTGAACATCCATGTCTCTGCTCCATATGTTTCACAAGGATTAGTATTATGACATATCAAGTTCAAAAATAAAAGCGATGAAAAGATATACCTATGTCTTGTTAAGAAGAGGAGCTGGTCATCCCTCTCCGAGTTTTACAAGACTGATATCCCAAGTGTGTTGCTTGTGTCCGCCATCACTATTTATGTGTCCTATTGTCGCAGCCTAAGAAGGTTCAACAGACGGTGAATTCTATGGTAAAAGTGAAGCATACACATTTAAGTTGTCAGTTGTGGGTCTTGTTTTCATGGGTTGAAGGAGAAGAGGATTTGAATTTCGGATGTTAGTGAGAATTGTTAACTGTACGTCAGAATTAGCTGTTTAGTGGAGATAGCTGGGGTGAACAGTTATGGGACAGTCACGTAAGCGTTACAGTGGTGAATTGATGTCAATTTCTCAGCTCATTGAAGATGAATCAATCTCATCCAGTCGTTGAAGGTTTTCCGCTCCGAATTCTTTGAACCTTGACCGATTGACGTGAAATTTGGTGAGTGGTTAGGGGATGGCTCAAGGAGCAAAAGTGACATAACGCCGATGTGCGCTTTTACCCTGAGAGTGGATGCCCCCCCTTCTCGGGGGTGAAAATGTGTTCACTCAAAATAACCTTGGCAATGATAGAGGGACAAATTCTAAGTAAAAAATGTTCTATATAGTTTTTTCGATAGATCGATATTTTTCGAGCTATTCGCGATTGAAAACTTAGAGTTTTCGTGATAAAAATGCATGTTTTTGGACGGTTTTTCGCAAATAAGTTGAAAACTTCGCGTTCTATCAAATAAGTCGTAATAACCAAAAATGAAGCTTAGAAAACAGCAAAGAGATTGGTTTTTGTATGAATGCTCTAGGTCCAAAATAAAATAAGTTATGGCTCGTTGAAGAAGATTTTTTTTTGCAACGACTTGGTTCGAAGTAATCAACGTTAATTAACGAAAAACCGATGCATTTTTCGGAAAAAACTTACAGAATATTTTTTGTAGTGATTGAAAAGACCTTTAAAATTCGATTAAAAGTCGATTGCATCATAACTAAGCGAGTTACGATGCAAAAACGGTGGGCCACTCGAAATTTTGAAAAAAAAAGTGAGCGCTAAAACCCCAGCCATTCCACCAGAATTGATATTGACCATTATCCCTTTACAAATTACTTTATTTTAGTATTACTTATGTAATCCAAAAGTTTGGGCGGGTTAGAATGCGTATTTTTCGAAAAAAATATGATGAAAATGGAAAACGTATTTTTTAAATTTCTTAAAAAAATACTTTATTTTTAAAATAACTAAAACTAAAGAAAAAAACGTAAAAAATAATCGAGTACAAAAATGTGTATTTTTTCTTAACGAACATTTTAGTTTTTTTTTATTGCTGTAGGAAAAAAAATAACGGAGATATAAATGTTAGAAGTTTACATTATAGTGCGTGGACCACCCCTCCCGAGCCCTTCAACCCTTTACTTTTTGAATATGCAAAGTCTGACCGTGTCGAAAAACTTTTGGATTACATAAGTAATACTAAAATAAAATAATTTTTAAATAGATAATGGTCAATATCAATTCTGGTGGAATGGCTGGGGTTTTAGTGCTCATTTTTTTTTTCAAAAATTTGAGTGGCCCACCGTTTTTGCATCGTAACTCGCTTAGTTATAATGCAATCGACTTTTAACAGTGCTCATTTTAAAGGTCTTTTTAATTACTACAAAAAATGTTCTATAAGTTTTTCCCGAAAAATGCATCAGTTTTTCGTTAATTAACGTTGATTACTTCGAACCAAGTTGTTGCAAAAAAAATCTTTTTTGACGAGCCATAACTTCTTTTATTTTGGACCTTAGAGCATTCATAAAAAAACCAATCTCTTTGCTGTTTTCTAAGCTTCATTTTTGGTTATTGCAACTTATTTGATAAAACGCGAAGTTCTCGACTTATTCGCGAAGAACCGTTCAAAAATATGCATTTTTATCACGAAAAATCTAAGTTTTCAATCGCGAATAGCTCGAAAAATATCGATCTATTGAAAAAACTATATAAAACATTTTTTACTTAGAATTTGTCCCTCTATCCATTTCCGGAGTTATTTTGAGTGAACCCATTTCCACCCCCGAGAAGGGGTGGCATCCACTCTTAGGGTAAAAGCGCACATCATCGCTATGTCACTTTTGCTTCTTGAGCCATACCTTAACCACTCACCAAATTTCATGTCAATCGGTCAAGGTTCAAAGAATTCTGAGGTAATAGCATGTTTTTACCTTCAACGACTGGACTTTGGAAACTTGATTCCATTGGAATTATGGATTCAGCAGAAACTTGACCAAAGAAAGAGATGGGATTACCTGCATTGAGGCATTTCCGCAAGACAGTGAAACTCACAGCCTCGAATCCTTGACCATCCAACAATATTTCTGAATTTAAATGTAATTCTTATGTAAAATTTTACATTTTCAGAAGTAGAATGGTTTTAGATCAAAATTAATTTAACATAAAAAAGCATATTTTGCCTGCATGGCGCTCGCTTGCTTGTCTGCCTGCCTGTGATACGATTTTATCGAAACCGTGCACCAGATCGGTTCGTCTGCCATCAATCTTGTCATCATCGTTCCCTTTATCATGTAATTATAAGCATGTACACATTAGGCAGCAAAATTTAGTCAAACACGCACTAAAACGCCCGACTAGCAATCGAATTCCGTCTGGGAGCGCAGGTTTAAGTCCCACCGACTCCCATACTTATTTTATTGATAATTAATGTAGTTCTCATTACTAAGTATTTCTTCTTACTGTTTCAGTATTATTAGAAACATTAAGATTCTTCTACCTGTTTTCTAAATAATTTTGAACGTTCTCTAACCGTTTATCCATCTAGCAAAAGTTGTTTTTCTTGCGATGTGATTTATTAATTGAGGATGTTAAAAACAATTTTTTAAAATGTTTTGTTTATAATTCACTTCTAAAAATGCAAAAATTGTTTTGAATAGAATAAGGTCACTTATGTGGTGGGTTCAAAAGCTAGTTTGTAGTAATATCTCTTGTATTTAACCGCTTTAACAACAATGCTTCAACTGTGTTAAGTTATTCTTCTATTACTTTTTAAATATAAAATAGCTTCTGGAAATATATGCGGAATAATTTTTGAAATAGAGAATGAACTGTAACTGAAATATCTAAAGTGGGACAACAGCGCAGGCTATTTTTGTAAAATTATTTCTATGCCACTATCTAACTAGTACTAGTAGTAGTATTTATTCGTCACAATATATACCATGCTGCTTTAATATGTCACAATTTTGACCAAAGTTAAAAAGTTAATGCATACACACAAATACAACAGTTAGCTACAGAAAAATACGCTAACAACAAAATACTATGGTCTATACTAATACTAGTGTCAACATGGTGCAGAACCCTTAATATCCACATCTAAACATTTTGAAAATTTCAAAATTAAGTTTCCTGTGCTATTATAAAGAATAGTAAATTTTTTAAGTATTTTATAGAAACCAGCATCACCGGCATTCATAATAGTTCAGTAAATAAGAAATTGTTTCCAAACTTAACTGTACTCTACTAAAACAAGATGCGTTCAAATGTAAAATTTAGTAAAGCCGCCTCCCTTTATTGTAAGCATACCTGCAAGTCTTCTACAATGGGAAGTCTCTTTTTGTATTTTATATTTGAAGCATACATGTTGATAGGATACTTTTTTTTCTCCAGCACTTTTAAGGTTCACATTGTTAATAAATTGCACACAATTGCTTAAGCATATGTTCTAACTTAAAGCTCAAATTCTCCAAATATACTTATTGTTAATTCTATAGAGCAATCTATAGTTCTGTAGAAGGTGTTGGGATTCTAATATGTGGATAACGGAGATACGAGGGGGGTCCCAAAATGCAATATTTTCAATTTCGCCCTGTATCTCAGAAACGAAGCGGGCTATGAAAATTTTGTTTATACCATCGTTATTTTCACAAAAAAGTAGCACAGTATTGCGAAAACCGCAACTCTCTATCTTTACTCGTAAGTGAGATACCCCGTAATATCATCGAAAATGGGACACCCTGTACAGCAAATAAATGTAATAACAGCATGTAAATACTCAATGAATAGCGATATCTACATTGTGGTATATGGCAATTAATTCAATTAGAAATTTAAAAAAATTAATTATATGACAACTCATATTTTTGAAAAGCGACGATGATCAAAACTTCGCCTTATGTTGTAAATGTAATTTGAAATATTTAGACAAACTACGTAGCAATTTAGGGCTAGCTCAGTATAACCACCACATACGAAGAAAGATTATTGCATTAATTATATTCTAATATCAATTTATAATATGACACCTTGAAGAGCACAAAATGCTGGATTTATATGTTGACAACTTCCTGTTAAAAAACGTTGAAAAGCTGATACCACATCTTTAAGAATTATTTAAGGTAACTGGAAATGCGTAAACAGTGGAAAACATAGCAGAAATGAATGCTTTAGAAATCTGTATTTTCGTTGTGAATACTGCAATTTTACCAATTGCACAATTATTATATTGAAGAACATGCTTTGAATGACGTTAGACACAACGATATCATACTGAATAACGTATATAAATTAATCACTTAATTTCTATAGGTACCTTTGAATAAATATATTTACACCCCTGTCAATAAACTTACAATAAACCAAGTCAAAATATTGGCGAGTTCTATTCGTAAAATAGCAACATCAAAATCAGTATTTCATCTACGGTGTATCATGGCTAACCACAAAAATGTGATCCCCCCAATTAATTTTATACAAGCTAATTGCATTAGCCAAATATAATTTCAGCTAGAAAAGGTTGGTCGGTATTAATCGTTCTTGGCCAGTCCACATTCTTGGAAACAATCGTTAAAAATTGTATGAGCCTAGCACAATAAGTATTTTATAACACAATCAAAATCAGCATGTCATTTGGTAGCGGGTGTTGGTTTGGTTTCTCACGGGCAGGGGGTCAGCTTCAAATACAAGAGGGTCCCAACAAGATGTTTGTAAGGGGGCAGAGGCTTAGGAGTGTCGCGAGGCTCCATGGGGGGCACGCAGGTGCCGAGAGATATCGCCATCTGACTGATGAGGCTCATTGTCCAGCACTCCCAGTCAAATTATTCAAATATTTATGCCATTCCTCAATGTCCCGGCGCTCATAAATCCGTTTATAAATTAATGAATTCGGGTGCTGTACACAACGGCAGTTCTTGGCCAAACAGTGATCGTCTTTTTGTATTTTTTGGCCAGTTGCAAATTGACAATTACAAATCGACATGTACAAAGTATTACAAGTACACCTTCTCAGTATACCTAGTATCTAACTTCTTTGTTTCATCAGTTGTGTCTTCGTTTTGAAGATTTACTGTTCAAGTTCGAGTTAAAGTATGCATTAGGATACTTCATACCTTCTGTGTCTCAAGATGCATGAGAAATGGAATTTTATTTTATGAAATTATGTATAGTACAATAGATTTAAGAAAAAAAGGTATTTCTTAAAAATCAATAAAACATGATATTGTACATCTTACAGTACAAGATATGAAGCTTATATCAAACAGTAACAACAAATGTATGTGCATTGCGAAAATGCAAGTACTATGGCGTTGGATACTAAAGAGAAAATAGAAAAATACAAGAGGTAAGTACCTACATTGAAACCAAACAAGCAACTGAACAACTAGATAACACGAAAAAGAGGAGACGAGAAGAGAAAATAATAGCGAAAGCTACAAATGACAAGTGAGAAAATCATGGACATGACAAACAATGTGTGAAGTTTGCTTTATGGTGTTCAAGATGGATATTTTAATAATAATGGTGAGGCACTAACACCCCATGAAGGAGCTTGGCCTGCAAGGCGGAAGGAAGGTTAGAGCTTCCGTATCCTCGCTCTCACACCCGACTGTCGCGTGTCAAATTCATGACACGTGGTGATGTGGTGAGCACCACGCATTAGACAGCCGCATTATTACCCCTTGTTCTTTCGAACGCAGGTTCCCAATTATTTAAAGCGACTGGGTAGGCCGCCCGCCAGGCATCGATCTGGGATTTGAACTCCAGACTTCCGCGCCGCAGTCCGATGCTCTAACCATCTGAGCCACGCTGGCGCTGGATATTTTAATATTGATTTAAATATCGGAAGCAGAAAAATTAAAAAAAATGCGTTGTACAGACGAATGTGGAAACTGTTTAGGTGAAAACTGGAATAAATACCGAAAGAACAATAAATAAGATGCCTGCTTATAAGGATATGAAATAATAGTATATTACATACCGAGGCGGAAAGGATTCCATTCCTGTCGAGAGAACTATAGTTTACCGAGAGGCGATAGCCTCGACGTGAACTAGTTTTCGAGACACAGGAATGGAATTTTTGCCGAGGATTGTATACTATTTTATTCGCAATCATCTAATTTTAATAATAACTACAATTGAATTCTGAATAATAAATATCCTGATGCAGCAAATATGTTACCATGAAAACAAACAAAATTATAACTGTCAAACTACAAAAAAGGGTGTCAGCTCAAAATCAAAATAGTTATTAAGGTACCAAGGGCATTATGAGTAAAATAAGAGCCCAAGATTGTTAGTGTACTAACCGAGGGCTTTGGCCCGAGGTGTGTACAACAATCGCGGGCTTTTAGCTCATAATGTCCGTGGTGCCTTCAAGGTTTTATGTCCTACCAATTTTCTTACCTAATTCATATTCATATACAATTCATATAATTACTATGATATAGTATTTAAGATTGATCTAGTTAGCTGATCTAAGTTTGTGACATTAGCTGAGTTGTGATTAATTGTCATTGTGACAGTGATGCATAATAATAAAGTTGTATCCATGGAAACAAATTTTTCATAATAACCCTAGTGTTCTTATGAAGAAAATAATTGCCCTGGAGCGTTATTTTGTATCTAAGATACCTTAAAATAGAGTCATTAATTTCAATTAATGTACTGGTAGGACATAAAGATAATAATGTCCCGACCTGTTGCTCCTAATTCTATACGAGAAGCAGTAGAAAGGGCATCCGAAAGTATGTTCCTAAAAAAAGCAAGGGAAGGTATGAACTCGCCTACCAGACATTTAAAGATTGGTGTAGAGCGACGAAAGTGAATACTGTCTCTTCAGGTATGTAATATTTTTCGGGGTATGTAATAATTTACAGGCTAGTTTCAGTAATCATCTAGTTCCCAGCTGTTGTCATGTTATGAAATTGATACATTACAATATGATTGGGAATAAAAGAATATAAAGCACGACTATAAAAAGAAAACTGTAGAAGGGTAATTCGATTAAAGATTCAATTTCTCAGTATGCAAACAATTCTTTATATATTTTGCTTTGCATGAAAATATTACATGTGTGCCAAGGGTTTGAAACGCTGCTCATTCGTTGTGGTTAAACAACATGTTTACAATAAATTTTATTGTAATAATCATAAGCTTTAATGTTTAAAACAAGCGTCTTCTTCCAGTTATTTTGTCGCATCACATACTTTGCACATAATGTTTTCTCGTCTTGCCCCAGGTTACATTTGTAGTTCTAGGGGCCTAACTACCAAATTACACCTGCAAACTGGGAAAACGCTTCTACAGTCTTTACGGCAAGAGAATTGAGATCGAAGGACAAGTGCGCGGGTTTTCTAAAATAAAAATATACGGTACCCCCCACCCAAGAAAAGCGCCCTTCCGTGCTTTCCAAGTATACTTCGACACTCAACATCACTCCGTTGCGCTAATACAATGAAATGTTATGAACCAGTTATTTATAAAAAAAAACACTAACCAAAAAATTTTTTTTGCCGACGACCATACCTCAAAAGTTGATGTTGCCTTCATTTTCGGACCTAACGTATGAAAACGATCCAAGACTTCAGGAAGGTTCCTGGCGACCGGCACAGCACGTTTAGGCGCCCCCCAATACGGAAGGGGGGATCTAGTGGGCTGGGGTCTTCACCAAAAGATTCGCACAGTCGAGACGGAGATTTGATATAGTGGGTTCATTAGTCGGTTGGCACGAATTTTAGAGATATTTGACTCAGAGTGGTTTTCGATATGAGGAAATTTCAGTACTTCGTATACTTCGTGTCGAAGTAACACTGATCGCTAAGAAACCAAAACGATGGAACAAAATCGCTACAATACCTATTTTCAGAAAAGGGACACATGCAGATTCCAAGAACTATTGAAGAATTAGCATCCTAAGCTCAGTTTTGAAATTATATTAATAAAGGTAGCATATACAGGAAGCAGTGAAACGCAACAGGGCTTTAGACAGAGGAAATCAGCGATAGACGCAATATTCATTACCCGCTAATTAAAAGCTGCCTTTATGTGCTTCAGCACGTCGGCACTCAAGCCGTCGAGAAAATTTTTGAAAATATTTGGTTTGGCGTTGGAGGTCAGTTATATGGCGGAAAAGCATCTGTATTTTGGAACTGGAGATTAAATAGAAGAGTCAATACTAAAATGATCGAAACTAAATACGACGCAACCAACTTGATTTGTTTTAACAGCTCGCGCATCTAAGTTGGAAGATATGGTAATCGCAACTTACAATGAATGAGTTATATTAAAAATACACGTATTGTTTGTTTCCATATACATTCGTCTACATGCTATGTCTCTCCAAAATTGCGTTTACTTCATCCAACCATAAGGATTGGAAGAAATAATGAAGAAACAGCGATAACCGATTCAGAAATCCGCTCAACGCATCATACATGAAATCTTTCACGAAATCGGTGAATTGCTTTTAGCTAATGTTCGGTTTACTTGACAACCAAAACAAAGTATAACCCATTTTACCACTACAGTGAGACGAAATTTTACTAACAAATCTGAGTGTAGAAGGAAGTTCCTAAGCGTTCGCGCTGTGATTCACAGTGGCAATACGATACACCTTGCGAAATAGAGTAGACGACACGCCAAAATCCAAAAGAGGTAGCCCGATAAGCTAAAACAATACAAACTATTACATGTCCTATAGTGCAATACTGGGAATGAACTATCAAACAAATTCACACAAGTGGTGCAATAGACGCTGCTAACTGCAGTCAGATGTCAGCTGTCAACCTTCAACATGTCTAAAACAAACACTTAGTTGATCAGGTTAATATAGAGCGCGCCGAGATAATTACCTCACATAATTTGCGGAGGAAAAATGCCCAATGTTATACACATATATATTTGTCAATTCGCGTAGCAAACAAGTAGCTTAAGCTAAGATGAGCTAACGTTTGTAAGTAAGGTAAAAATGGAAATTAGCTTCAAAATGTCCTTAACAATATTCACTTATAACAGTACAGTGATTTCAGTTTTTAAGTTTAATATTGACGAGTTTTTCTTGTTTTCTGTGTGTATTATTTATTCAGCAAAATTTCCAATTTAAAATAATAATCTTAATGTGTTGAAAGGGCGCTTTTGTAGGTAGAACATTAACGCGCGACCCAATACAAGTATTGCAGAGGCGAGTATTAGCGAGTACATGCGATGTAGGTAATATCGATACGACTTGCACCAAATTTCTAAAATTTCGTGACTTTTCCTGTAATAAATTAAAAGGTAGCGAATAAAATTTAGCTTTATTGCTTGAGTTCAAGAATATCCAATCTCTAGTAAATTCTTTGACACTGACGGCCGATTACTTAATTTTATTTGTAAGAATCCATAGCTAACATTTATTTAAATTAACTTCATCTGACGACAAATTAGTTTTTCAAATCGTAGTTATTTTAATGTTTAGTTTTGTAGTGTGGGGAAATACTCAGAAAATAGTATGACTCGTAGAACGCCAATAACTTGTCGAACTAAAAATGACATTTAATCAGCGTGCTAAATGTAAAATCCGCTGTTTACAGGTGCTAAAAGTAAAGAGCTGATTTTTAAATTGAAGGTGAGGTTATCAAGTTACTCTACTTGCTTCTTTTGTTAGGGGTAAAATGCTTTTTAAATAATTACAGCATTATGGAATAAACAAAGTAAAATAATTACTATAAATAATTACTTTTGACAAGTATTGGCTGCAGAAATAGTCACCGGTGCAGACTATTTATCTACTGCAATTTTTTTATTATGGCATAAATTATTACTGTCGAAAATGGAAATCTTTGATAAATCGATGTTTATGGATTAATAACAGTAAATTTTAGGTTGTACGAAAACTATTGTATGCAAACTTGTGCTAAAATTGTTATTGCACTTGACATGTTATGAAACTCAGTCAACGGCTTCGTTTCATAATATTCATGTCTCGTGCACTAAACAATCACTTTTAGCACTTGTATTATAAATAGCTAATATGTTGAAATTACGAGACATAAAAGTGTATAAAAGCTACAAGCTTTTTACGCTAATTTTCAAAAAATTCTAAACTTCGTAACTTTGTATTCACTGTGGAGGTACTAAATCATGTGCCGCAGTTGTTAAAGGCGCCAATGCGGGTAATGAAAGCTAAGGAATAAATATGCAGTCATTTTGCTCATGATCTTAATTAATACCAGAGTTAATTGTGCGTAAAATGGTTTGATCACAAAACTACTAAAAACGTCACTGGTAGTTGATGTTATACAATACTCATTTACACGAAATAATAGCGTTTAAAAACAGTTTTAATTAGCAAAAAATTGAAATCAGCCTTTATTGCGTTCGCTTTCCGTCACACTGTTTTAATGTGTGTGGGTTTCGAATTTAACAAACGTTTACAGCGCTAGCACCGACAAGACTGCGTTTAATTGTTTCAATTTAAAGCCACACAACGACTAGCTGTCATTAGAATGGCTTTTGAATATTTCGTCCGTGTTCCGTTTTTCGGGATACAGCGAGACATCCGGATCTCCACAGGGAACTGGAGTGGAACCCTAGGGGGCGCAGCCTTATTATACGCCCAAAATACGGCACGAACACGAGCTGAGCTTCGAAATGCTCTCCGATTAGGCTAACAATCGCCATTATACTGATTATTTACACTTATCTACATGCGTTTTAGAATGCGCGATTTCGACCACACAGCATGCCCTAAAAAATGGTCTCTCGAGATCCGAGATGTTTCGGAGATGGTGATAAATTGGTTATGCCGCAGAAACAATGACCATGAAAATGAGGAACTTAACGCTGGAAGAACGTTTTCGGCGTGAGTGGGCAACAAAGCATCAACAATGTTTATCGTTACCTGATTACATCACACAATCGCACTGCTTGATTAGGTATCCAAATTAAGAATTCATATTTGCAAAATTAGCTATAATTAATATCATTGAATAATGAAAATTACTTGGATGGACATTATTAGATGGGAAGAACTAGGATATATAAATATGTACAATATTTATTTATCAATTAGGTACAGGTTATAGAAAACTACTACTATGGGTATAACTATTAATTTTATTATTAAAGAAAAATCTACACGTGTGTAAACAACGACAAGTATTAGAATTACAGAATTGATTAAATTGATAATGGGGTGTAGATGTTATAAAAATGTACATGTGTACAGTGTTGAATTCAGACTGTTTACTCCGTGGGGGGGGGGGGGGGGATGAAACGTATGGGCGGTATTTTTACCTATTCTCGCGCAATCCACCCATTCACTTATAGATTAGAAAAAACATGAATATGAAGTGGCCATGTTTCCGGGAGGGAATTTTGTACTACCCCTGGATTCAACACTGCATACTAGCCATAAAAGTTCTATTGGCAATTTCTTGAAAAAAAAACCCAAATTGAAAATCAATGAAAACTTCAAAATAAAATATTTTCAGTAGTTTACAAAATCATCGAAAATAGTCGAAAACACGCCGACTGACTAGACGTGTTGTGCGTTGAGCTCAACTAATGTTTTGCGGCTAGACTATATCGAGTCTTATTATTTTGGATAGTCTAGTTATCTAGTAGTATTAAATGTACTATTTCACGGATTTAGTAGAAGTTTTCAAAAGTCATTATTCAAGTATAATTACAAAATTTACATTTGGTTT
This sequence comes from Agriotes lineatus, assembly GCA_940337035.1. Taxonomy (NCBI): domain Eukaryota; kingdom Metazoa; phylum Arthropoda; class Insecta; order Coleoptera; family Elateridae; genus Agriotes; species Agriotes lineatus. Next base: position 42,187 of record CALNHX010008757.1, read on the forward strand.
TTACTTGTTGCCAAGGAGAAGGCATTTTTGTCGAATATAGGATTATACGCCTTAGTTGAAACAATAACTATGAAAAATTATTCATTATTATTGGTTTAGAACATCACGATTAAAATAGTAGTGCGATATCACAAGCTAAGAATTTTTTTTTCTAAGAAAATTTGTTGTATTACAAATTTTGCGAAACTACATGGATGCAAAAATACACGAAGAGCTTGCTCGAGTTTGATTCGTAACCATTACTACTACTGTCGAGTAATTAAGGCACTTGGTTACGACGCCAAAACTTTACCTGGCGTTTTGACGACTGCCGGCCCACGAGCTTTTAGAAAAAAAAAAATATAAAACCAATTGTCTTTACTTATTTTTGTTGTTTGTTAAAGTTCTCATTTTATTAAACGCTTTCTAGACTTTGTTGTAAGGTCTTTGAGTTTTCTGGTCTTTTTCTCTGTTTGAGTTCAACCGGTTCTTCTCTATAGCTTATACCCTTAAAAATTGTCCTTGTCCACAAAATCTTCGTTATATGCCCCAAACAGTGAAGTAATGTAGTTTCTGTCTAATTTCCCTTGTGGTTACTAGATCTGGTTGTCGTGAATTACTATGTGTTAAATACTTTGATCGGTAGTGTTTGTATATATTTGTTTAGCTTCTTGGGTGTGGGTATCTATGTTGGTGATGGAATTCCCAGTGTGCACAGACACGTTAAACTAATGTTGAAACATACCTTTGGACCAAGCGTTATGTTAACGTCAAAGAATCCCGAAAATCAATCAGGTTTTTATCGTTACGTGGTTGACTCTACGTCAGCATATAACGGTCTTTTAACATTGAGTCATGACCAAACAAGACCGTTAAGTTACCCACTATTTAACGTGTTTTTACTTTCCCATACCCATAGGTATAGGGAAGTATTGGAATCATGAAAATTTTGGAAATCGAGATTTTCACAGAAATATCCGTTTTGGGACTCTAGGAACCCAAAAAAGTGGTTTTTAAAAAATGTCTGTCTGTGTGTGGGTGTGTGTGTGGGTGTGTGTGTGGGTGTGTGTGTGTGTGGGTGGGTGACGCTCCTACAGCCGAAAGTATTGCTCCGATTTTTATGCGCTTTGGAATGCGGGGGTGTATCGAAAATTCATCGACAAAATAAGCTTTTCAAAAAAATCTGAAACCGGAAGCGGAAGTTACGCATGTTTTTTTGGTATCACTGTTTTCGTGATTAAAATTTTGAAAATTTTATCGCGGATAACGATAGAGGGTCATAAGACAAATCTGTTAGTTTTTTTCCGAACTCGTTAGGTTTAAAATGAAGGGCGCTAGGATTTTTTGAAAATTTTGAGTTTAACGCCCTATTACTCAAAAACGGATGAATCGATTCAATTGATTTTTGTTTTCTGAATAGTATATGAAGGCTAACATGAGGTGATATAAAAAGTGTTTTGAAAAATATTAAGGGGCCTAAATTACAAATTTTCAAAATTTTGGAAATTTTCTAAAAATCATTTCTCAAAAACTGGCCAGAGGAATTTGTTTAAACTTCATACACTGATAGACCCCGAAAAGGGCTATCGATCTGTTTTTTAAAGAATCTCATGAATTATCTGTGGCGCCCTCTACGAAGCTTTGAAGTTTGAAAATTTAAACCCCTTTAATTAATAAACAAAACAAGATAGGTAGCTGGGGTTTTCACTGGATTGTTCAGTGCATAATGGAGCATATGAATATGCAAAAAAATATTACACTCGTGGATATATGTAAGCGCACCGGCCCCCTCCCCCCTCTATTTTTGAAAAATAATTTTTTTATTCTAACGGTTGTTATATTTTTGCGTCAAAGAATCTTTTTCCGCGAAAATAAAAAAATCGATTTTGTATGCCCTAGAAAATATAATTTCCAGGTACTTAGAAAATTTCACCTCGGTGCTACAGCCGTTTTGAATAAAATAACACATAAATAGCACAGTGGCGGCTTGTCCACTTGGCGCCATCTACAGAAGCTCGGTGGTCACGTTTTGAACTACACATCTTATAACATAAAATCGTAGCTCTCTTTGTTTGCGTGTAACTATGTTTGTTCGCTATCTCCTCCGAAGATACTGGACCGATTAAGTTGTACGATGGCTTAAAAGTTTGCTAATTTTCAGACTTATTTAATTAACTTCTCTAGGCAGCAGTATAATTTAATTAACTTCTCTAGGCAGCAGAGCGGAGCGCCTATCGCTGTCTAGTATTAGCTCGGGTGCGCGCATTATTTAAACAGGAGAGTGTGGTTGTGCGGTAAGCGTGCTGGCCTATCACGCGGGAGCCCCGAGTTCGATCCCGTCGATGCATCTTTTTTTTTAATTTATATTAATGAATCTCTCTTAATTTTGCGAACCGAAACGTAGTTCGGGTGACTCACTAGTTCTTTTATATTTACCCGCAATTTACGTGAAAGTGTAAACGCTTATCACGGTGAAGACGTGAGTCATCGAGTTGAAATTTTGATATGTTGTAAAGACTGTTGAATAAAGACGATATGAACAGTTTCCAGTATGGGAAAGTCCAGGGAGGTAGTCACGTCCACTTTTTTATCTTTGGTTTCGAAGTTGACGTCTTTTGAATGTCATGTTATTGCACAATTTTCACCGATATGTTAACGTTGTAACGTCGTTGCCTTTTCAACAGAAAATCTACGTGTTTTATACGTTAATACCACGTTTTATTAAAGTTATTATTTAGTTAAGTGTTAAAGTTATTAGCACATTATGTTTGATCCACTCCCACTTCAACTTGCTCTTTACGCTGGAACGACGTTTTAATGGATACAAGACGTATATTTTATTTAGGTCAAGCATTAACTACACAAGAGCGAAACTTTTCTTCTGAATAATCTTTATTGTGCCCAGCCTAACTGAATAAAACGGCGACTTCATTGAATGAGCTGAGCTAGACTGATGTCAAACTGGAATAAAAAGCACACAACGTTCTGACTCACAAGTTTTCCGATTTTATCTGCGACCTAAACAGTGAATCTAGATCGCCAAACAAAGGGAGAAAACGGCTTGTTAGCATACTGTAACAACTGAGGTGTGGTACCATAACGCGTTTGAATTGGTCGGCACTATCATGTGACAAATGATCTTAAGCGTGATATGCGCACTGAGCACGGGTTGAAGAAGGGTATAACTTTCGTATTTTTGTGAACGTTATGTTAACGTTTAACATTAACCGCCCGTCTAAATTACACTTAAAATCAACGACATCAAAACGTAATGTAAAAACGTTATTATCACGTAGTTGTATCAACGTTATATCGACGTTAAAAGTTAACTGATATTCTAAAAGGCGTTTTATATTAACGTTACTTTAACGTAATATAGAAAATGCAAAATTTTCATGTTTTATAAACGTAAAATCTACGTATTAATTAACTGCTTGTGTAAAAACCTCATAATATCAACAGCATAGCGGTGTCATATAAACGTTCAATAAACTTCATAGCAAACACGTTTAATAATGGGAATAATAGGGTAAACAGTAGCGTATCCGGCAAATTCCGCGAATGAAATTGCTCGAAATCAATTGCTCGAAATCAATTGCTCGAAAATCAAATTGCTCGAATGTAACTTTTCTCGAAATACAAGTTCCTCGAACCGCAATTTCTCGAAAATGTTTTTCTCGAATTTATGTGGTCTTAAATAATGCGTCAATACTAAAATCTTTAAAATATTTTGCAGTAAGTGGTCAAAGACAGTATTATGTTCTTGTGACAGAAAAGTGATTATCATTGGAATGTAATTACAGGTATTCATAATCAGGATAATGGGTTTGTTTCTTCTTGGGACACGAAAGTAATTATCATCGAAATGTAATACATACCTATACCTATTTTTTATTAATAAAGGTTATAATTTGTAATTTGTGTTTTTTTTATATGCGATATTAACTGATTCGAGTTAAGGCTATTTCACAACTTTATTTTTTTCGAGCAACAGATAATCGGAAAATTGCTGTTCGAGAAACTTGCAATTCGAGCAAAGTCACATTCGAGCAATTGACTTTCGAGCATCTGATTTCGTGCAATTCGTTTTCGAGCAATTGCATTCGAGCAATTTACCTAGAACCAAACAGTAGAAAAAATTACTAAAGATCAATGCATGTTGAGAAAATGACGTTAACTATTGGACTGAAATTTAACGTTTAATTTTCAACGAATACTGTCTTTTTAAGTATGTAAACGTTTTTCTCGACGTATTTTGGACGTATGTGTGCCTGCTGGGCTATTTTTATTTTCAATTTTTGGGAAATTCTAGTAGGTTTTCCATAGCAGCCATAGAATTTTAAAACCGATCAGTATTTTGATAGTTGCATTCAGTAAGATTTGCCAAATCATTATGGAACGTTATACGCTTTAAAAACGTATCAAACGATTCGTATTTATTATCAAAGTGTCGTTTCTGTTCGAGAAATGTCCCGGGCACTACGTGCAGTTTATGGTTTCTCAAACTTCAACTTGGTGAATTTTTCGTAAAGACGGAGGTTACAATGTTCAATTGATCGAAAAAGTGAAATCAAATGACCATTTACAGGGTCGATAATCCAGTGAGAAGGCTTTGGAGCAGTTGGAAATCGATCCCGATTTTGACCAAAAATCATATTCTGGAATGAAGTTTATTTGTGGTTATATGGTGTTTAAGCGTGAACGTTCTATGATAATTTAACAACGCTGACTGAACACAGCTATTAAAAAAATGACGGCTTAACCATTCCAAGGTGACTACGATCGCTTTTGAAATTTTTATCTCCGCTATTGGAACACCCGTTAGTACTTCATTAGATCGTCAGTTTAACTCATTTTCTATGTTAATTTTTGTTCCCATTTTTAATTCCCTTGCTTTAAGGTTAGCTAATTTTATTAGAATTTAGGCTTCCACGGTCCTTGGCCATTGAACTGCCGGGGGAGACCTTCCGGACGATACATGTTGTATATTTTCGATGTTTTCATTGCCAGTCTCTTAGAAAATTATCGTATTATATCTTTTAACTTTGTCCGCATATTTGCAAATGCAAATGGTACGTTATATATTTTCTAGCAATTTTTAAACTTTGGTTGACCAACTGCTTCTATTAAAACGTCGTTGTTTGTCTAAACCATAAGTGATACCAGTGACAGCTAGTGGAGAATTTAGATACAGCTGAAAGCAAAATGAATTTTCCATCCCCTCACAGACAAAGACAGATTCTGACATCCCGAGATTTGAATATTTCGCATGTGGACTGGCAAAAGTTAACACCAATGAAAACGCTTACCAAACTTTACAGAGTAATAAAAGATGATTAGAGGAGTGGTAGTAGAAGGACAATATGCCCCCAGAGAAACCAGGAATGGAGAACGATGGAGAAACATTATCAGAAGAGCTAGAAACAATTAGATTGACACTAGCGGTCACGACTCCGTTGTAAAGAGGAAACCGACGAAGAAGAAGAAAAGATGATGAATTGAATCGAGCATCTCTTTTTTGTTGTTGTTTAAATGTATAATCCGGGAAAAAATTGCAACGCCGTTGTTTGAGATACATGCGCGATTATCGTTTATTATTTTAACATAAGTGATAATTGACATGAAGAAAATAAAAAATAGAAAATCGCCGGGACCAAACAGAATCCCTAACGAATTAATAAAATATGGAAGAACAAAACTAGCAAAAGGAATTAGCCAATTATTTAATAAAATATTAGCTGAAAGAATAACACCACAAGAATAGAAAGAGAGCTATACAATACCCATTTTTAAAAAGGGAAGTAACGCACGACCTAGCAATTACCGAGTTATTACATTATTGAATTCGATACTAAAATTATTTACAAAAATTCTCCAACAAAAGCTAGAAGAGAATATTACAATATGTGAAGAACAGCAATGCTTCCGGAAGGATCGCAGAACAATCGATGCAATCTTTATAGCGAGACAACTAGCTGAAAAACCGATTGAATTCAATACAACTGCATGTTTGTGCTTTGTGGACTTATCTAAGGCCTTTGACAGAATTCGGCTTGAAGATGTGGTAAACATACTAAGAGAAGAATACGTACCACGGCAAATAATTAAAATAACACAAGATATAAATACAATTAATGCCACACAATTCAAAAGTAGAAACACCATCACAAGTAAAATAAAAATATTCACTGGAATAAGACAAGGTGATTCGTTGAGCCCCAAATTATTTAGCCCAGTAATGAATAAAATAATACAAGAAGTACCAACGAAACCGGGCTACAGAATGGGAACGCATAACATCAATATTATATGCTACGCAGATGACGCCCTACGCATAGCGAACTATGAAAATAAATTACAAATACTTCTACATTAGTTTCACAATACTGCTAAGAAACACAACATTGAAATTGCAGTTGAGACAACGAAAAGCTTAGTGATTGCCAGACATACGGTAAGATGCAAGTTGGAGATGAATGGAAAAATGATCGAACAGGTGAATGCATTTGAATATCTAGCAGTCAAAATAGTAGCCTATAGAGATTTAAATCAAGAAACAGGTGCAGAGTGCATTAAAGCATCACAAATATACGGAAGTCTGCGAGATATTATCTGGAACAATAGATTTATGAACACTGAAAGCAAGATAAAAATATACAAGATAGTAGTTATGCCAGTGGCAACATACTCTACTCTATAGAGACGCGGGCAGAGATAAAAAGACAAAATGAATGGCAAGAGCGACGGAAATGAAAACATTGAGATCCATCCTTGGAGTGACATTCCGAGATAGAATAAGAAATACGGAAATAAGAAACAGGTATGGCATAGAAGATATAGTGAAATGGTCAAGAAAAACACGTAAAGAACGGAATGAACACGTTATACGCATGGAAAATACAAGACTAGTTAAGATATGCAGAGATAACAAACCACCCAGAAAGACACAAAGATGAATCCAGAGTTGGATACTATCATCAATGGAATCGCCACCGAACCCGTAGTACTATAGAGGACAGCGTCCTACAAATAAGAAGAAGAGGAAGAAGAAGACAATTGGCCAGTAAATTATAAGTATAAAACAATAGATCATACCATAGTTATTTAAGTAATCGTGTTTTAAGACTGTATTGACAATATCCGAATATGCTCCGCGGACGCGGAGTTTCTTCATCAGTCACCCTTAGTGCAAAATTTGTATCAGTAATCGAAATTCCCACGTGCGTTATAGAGTCGGGATCAGACTGAGACTGCTTGAGATTAAGCTGATGTGGCTCCTATTCAATGTTAAAGTGTTTCATCTTTGACCTGCCTTTTTTGCCCCCCCCCCCCTTACAGTCTATAAACTGTCGAAAAGCAGAACTGCGCTTCAATCTGGCTTCAATGCATTTGTAAAAGCAAGCAGCGCATATCGTACAGTTTATATTCATGAAAAAACAATTACTTGTACTTTTTTAAGCTTTAAAATGATAAAAATTATGAAAAAGAAGTACAAAAACATTTTAGAATAAGCAAACCTTGAATGAATGGTTTGTTATGGTAGGGCTATGGCTTCTTGGTTTCTCACAGTAAACCGTCATTGAGTGTTAGATCTTTCTTATCTGACCAAACTGCAGCGCTGAAACCTATTGGCTCAACTATTGTCTTTTTTATGCTACTTTAATTAATATTTTATCTGTTTGCCTGTAATGAAGTTCTCCAATATCTAAATTCTTCGACGGGTACACGGCATTGCACTAGTGAGATATTCTACTTGAAATGAGTTGCCATTCCAACCGACGTTGACCAAATAGTTTGTTTATAAGAATCCATACTCTTACCATGCGTTTATTTTTTTTTATCTACGACAATGTGAAATTTTGATTTTTAGTTGACAGTTTTAAGTTTGTAAAACGACTGTTTAATAACATGTTTTCATTAGTTCACGTCGTCAATAGCAACGTGTTTAAAATGATTTCATTGGGCACTTCGTCAGTAGCAACGTGTTTTAAAATTTTTAACCACGCAAAATTACGACCGATTGCTAGTATTTATAATTTATATTTAAATATTTTTTTATGTTGACCGTGTTTTCTAGATTCTATCCTAGATACAATATTGTACTATATACATGCGTAAAGCATCTTTAGTCACTCGGGGGGCCTAAAAAGCTCGCTCATTAGCGTTTTAATTCTACCCCACTCGTGAATAAAGACTATTTTTACGCATTTGTATCGTAAATTACTATTTCCAGACCATTGAATAAATTAAGAGACTAACGTCCTTCGTTCTAATTCGTTCTTGCCCGTTCTAGTGCACGCCAGTTCCATTGCTACCTTCGAGTATGTTTCTTAACATTTAACATTATTCTGAAACTTTTTGTAAATGTGCATATTTTTGTGTACTTGTAGTAACAACAAAATTACTTATTTAGTTTTGAATATATCATGATATTTAGGATCTTTTAAAAGTTAGGGATACTGATTAATTTGTTGGTAACATACGTTTATTATTAGAATTTCTAGTAAATAAATTTTCCAGGATAGGGGAAGCAATTACTGAGCATTTAGGATGACGGAAAATTTTAAATTTGAAAATTGTATTTTCTTTGTAATTTATATACTCAGAGAAGCCGCGTAGCGCAGCTGGGTAGGAGCTAGACTTGCATTAAGCAAGACCTGGCTTCGAATCCCTCGGAAGCTGGTATTTTTAGCAGGTTTCATGATTGGAATCGGGTTCGGTGAGAGCATTCACAGTTGGGCACCAAATTAACTGTGCTCTACTCAGAACCACAGACCTAAGAGGTAGAGTAACAAGGTCAACGCATCACCAAGACATACACCTCACACAATGGTTGCTGCGCAAGCACAAAAGGCACGCTCCAACTTTGTATGCCGAATCCGGGGCAAGTTGAGCATTGTACCGCCAGATGCAGGCGCATTAAGCACCAGCCTCTAGACCGCAAGGTAAAATGAGGTTATCGATAATAATACATACAATACAATACATACAATTTATATACTTTTTTCATGAATACGTTTCTAAAATCTGTAGTTATCGGAAGGCAAAGAGTCTAAGTGTTACGTACATATGTATATGGATATCTATTTAGTCATCTTCTTCTTGTTGTTGTTTTTCTTCTCTATTTTCTTCTTCTTTGGCAAAACCTTTTCACCTTAAAATGCCGGGTTCTCAAGTTTCTGGTATTCCCTTTTATTTAGCGCCATCCTCTTTACTTTCTCGATATTCCTTCCTTTGTGTTGTGACATACTCTTGATGGTGTCCATCCACGTTGTTCTGCGTGTGGACCAGATCGCACCCAGACGTGCTACAGATGTGGTAAAAAGGATCACTTGGCCAGAGACTGCAAAGAGGAAGAGAGCTGCCCCCTATGTGAGGGGCGCAAACACAGAGTCGGGAGTGGAAGATGTGCTGCTTTCAACCAAGAGCTCTCAAAGCAAAGACAAGAGTTCACAAGGAGAAGGCTTGAAAAAGATATGCCAGACAAGGAAAGAAATGATGCAACGGAGGTGCAGATCATTAACACCCAACAATGTACAATGTGATCCAGAGCAACTTAAACAGAAGCAAGGCAGTCATGGACCTGCTTCATGTCACTATACAAAAGATGAGGATAGATGTGGCAATCATATCCGAGCCAAACAAGAAAATGACAAGTGCAAAAACCAATTGGTACATGAGCAAAAATGAAGGAGCGGCCATTGGCATCTATGGAAGACATGTGCAAATAAGAAGAACTGTAAAAGGAAAACGCTTCGTTTGCGTGGAAATGGATGACCTCATAATATGTAGCGTATACCTATCGCCAAACCAAGATATAAACGACTACAAGTTAGAACTTCTAGAAGTCAGACGAGAAATGAGGAAAAAGAAAAAATACTCCATCATTATAGGCGGGGATTTTAATGCAGCCTCAAAGAACTGGGGAAGTAACAGTGAAGACGAAAGAGGTAGGGAACTAAATGATTGGATAGCTGCAGAAGACCTACAAATAATTAATGAAGGGAGTTGCCCAACTTTTAGCCGCGGGGGATACATTTCATACATAGATATCACTCTAGCAAAAATAAACGCCCCAAATGCTATCGACAACTGGAGCATAAGATATCGAAAATCTAAGCGATCATAGATATATAACCTGCACGATAGCCCAGGATCAAAATACGGACGCCTCGAGGACATACAAGACCAGCATAATACAGATGGGATGGAAAACAAGCGAAGAAGACCTACTAAGATATAAAGAAAAGATTGCCGAAAGGATAAGCGGCATAGAAGTCGATCATAGACACTTGCAAAAAACAATAGTCGAAACCTGCAACAGAGTATTCAAAAAGAAACAAATAAACAATACACGAAAACCTGTGTACTGGTGGAATGAAACTCTGATTGCACTGAGAAAGGAATGCGTTAGAGGGAGAAGAGAAGCTTCCAGAAAAATGAGCAGAGGACAGGATACTGAACAAAAAAGAGCAATCTATCAGAAATACAGAGAACTAAAGCAGACTTTAAATAAAAACATCCTGAAAGCAAAAGAGAGCAATTGGAAAGAGCTTATACAAGAAATCGATAACGACACCTGGGGCCTAGGCTATAAAATAGTAACAAAGAAGCTAAAAATGGTAAACCCGATTAAACTAGACGAAGAAGACACGGCGTACCAGATTGGAAAGCTGTTTCCGAACCATGAAAAAATAATATGGCATGCACCGACAGTCCATATAGGTGAAATCCCTGAATTTAAAGAAGAAGACCTAATCGAAGCAGTTAACAAACAAAAACCCAAGAAAGCACCGGGGCCTGATGGGATCTCAAGCGAAATATTGAAAGCCACAGTCATTGCGATTCCCGAGTATTGTACAAGGGTCATGAACCAGCTGATAAAAAAGGGAAAATTCCCAGAAGAATGGAAACAAGCGAGACTGGTACTAATAGATAAACCATCAAAACCAGGAGATAGGGAAAAAACTGCAGACCATTGTGCCTGCTAAACACGCTGGGGAAGCTTTTAGAGTCACTGCTATTAGCAAGGTTAAACCAAGTATTCGAAGATGGAGAACAACTGGCTACCAACCAATATGGTTTCAGGAAGGGGAGGTCAACGATGGAAGCTTTACTCAAAATAGTCAAGGAAGGTAGAACAGCAGACGCTGGATCCGCTAAAACTAAAAAATTTGTACTGATGGTAACATTCGACGTAGAGAATGCCTTTAATTCTGTAAATTGGAAGACTGCAATTCAACAACTAATAAAAAGGAAGACACCTAACTACCTAATAAGAATGATACAGGCGTATTTCACTGAAAGAACCCTGATAGACGATAAAGGAAGAGGGCATGAAATAACAAGTGGAGTGCCGCAAGGCTCAGTCCTAGGACCCACCAGAATTGTTATTATGATCCAGTGCTGAAGCTAAAAGTGCCAGAAGGAGTGAGACTAAACGGTTTCGCTGATGACCTCGCAATGACCGTCTTAGGGAAAACGAGAACAGAAATAAAGACAAAGGCGGAAAATACCATAATGCAAATAAGCAAGGAGATTCGCAGGCTAGGGCTAAAACTGGCACCCAAGAAAACGGAAGCAATAATGCTCAAGGGACGCAGAACCATCAAAACAATGGAAATAGAAGTAGAGGAAGCCAAGATTAGCACTAAGGCCAGCACCATCAACTCAATGCTGCTCTACGGTGCCCCAGCGTGGTACAGTGCGTTCAGGTGGAAGAAGTTTGCCCAAATATATGTGCGCCTACAGAGCAGACTGGCGCTCAGGATAATTTCAGCATATTGCTCCGCTTCCACAGAAGCTCTAACAGTAATAGCAGGATTGATACCAATAACCAAAATGGCGAAAGAGCGCAGTAGGACACAAGGCCCGGAGAAAGCAAGCAAGAGAGAAGTGCTGGACGAAATTACTGAGAAATGGCAGCAGGAGTGGAACACGTCCACGAAAGGACGGTGGACCTACAGACTGATACCCAACATAAAACGATGGATGGGCCAAAACAATAACGTAAATTATTATGTTACCCAATTCCTAACTGGACACGGGACATATAATGAATACCTACAAAGAATAGGAAAAAGAAATAGCCCAGAATGCATGTATTGCACTGACCCACAGACAGATAATGCAGAACAAATGCTTATATGTGAGAGATGGGAGGAAGAACTGAGGCAACTCGAAAACACTCTGGAGGTGCCCCTTACACCTGAAAATTTTAAGGAGAAATCAGGAGCAAATTGGGAAATAATAAACCACACAATAACAAAGATTATGCAGAAAAAAGAGAGAGAAGATAGATAACGAATAGTCGAATACTACTAGAAGCCCCTGCAACGAAGTAATGCATAAGCGGTTCCATTGCAGTGGTGATGAACAGCGGAGGGGTTTTAGTTGGTAGCTCCAGCATTTGGGAATCCAACACTACCTGGGACCTCTTCTCAGGGGCCTAAGAAGGTTTCCCCCATTATTTTGCTTTGATTTGTATTAATTGGTATTTCTGTTTTTTGTATATTGTTGTTCCATTAAATACAATATCAAAAGCCGAGTGTCGGTCTACAAGTGTTCCTGACCTAATACCTAATACATGTTCCTGGGATTGCCGATTATTTCTATACGCTGCCTTCTTCTCTTGCGATTCTTTCTCGATATTGTGTTTAATCCTAGTCTCTATTACTGTTGAGATATTTTTTGTATGCCAGATGATAGGCATATGGCTTGATAGTTGTAACATTTATTTGTGCTTCCTTTTTTGTGCAATGGTGCTATGATATTTTCCTCCCATTCTTTTGGTATACCATCTTCATCCTAAGCCTCTTGCCATATTCCTCAGATCCATTCTACCATTCTTCTACTTTTTTGCTTCCAGCTGATTTTTCCATTTTCTGACGATCTATTGCTCGAGTCACTTCTTTTTTAGTGATTGCCTGTTTTCCCTTCATTTCTGTTACCTCTTCTTGGGTATTGGCGCTTTTTGGCCTAATTCTTGCTTCGTCATCTTTTTCTTATGGTATTTGCTCTAGGCATCCAGTTTTTTATTTTCTTGTGTCACTATGTTTCTATCCTCATCTTCTATACACTAGCCTCGTTTGCCATATTTTTCTCTTAGATTGTTATCTATGGCTCGACACTTCGGCTCGGCCGGCCAGCTAAGTCGTATTGTTGTGTTTTGTTCACCGAGATGCGGACCGGACAAACTTAATTACTTACTGCACGTTGGCCACTTTCCATCTCATATAGACTTTTATTCTTTTTGATTTAGAGTTTACAGTTCCTAATTGGGCGATCCGGGTTATAGGCCCGGTAGGAAAAGTTGGAAATCGCTAAGCCGTGTTGAAGCTTTCATTTGGCATCTTTTGTCAACTACAAAGCTCCCGTTGGTAATAGTTGGAAAAATCTGAGGTTTTGTAAGCTTTGTCTCGCTCTCAATGCATCCCGGTGCGATGACATTGGAAATTGCTGCGTTAGAGCATTAGTTCTATTTTACAACTTTTATATTTAATTGAGAGTTGTGGGAGAGATAGTACCAAAGAAAGTTTCTTTCTTAGCGCATAAAGCAGCCAGCAAAATGTATTTAAATCGTAGTTTGATAGTACTACACTATATATTATACTTATACATTTTTCGAAAAGCTTTATTGCACTATATTTCTTACTTTAGAAATTGAGTTTCACTGGCGCTTGATAGGCTGCACGTCATATAAGATGGTTTTTTTCGTAGATACCTACGCAGTTTGGGTGACTTCATTATGATTATAAACCTTGATTAAACGTGCAATTCCCTTTCAAGCCAAATTTCAATAATTTTACTTTCATATTTAATTTTGATAATTTTTGGCTTTGATGCATAACGTAGCTCTTGATTATTTTATTAACATGTAACCCCTGGATTGTTTTGCATTTAATGACCCAGTTTAACTTTTATCTACTCATTTTGAACTTACTGTCATATGGAAACTCAAGTTATTTTGAACTGATGAAGCTGATTTACTATTTATGCGTTTTTGATGTCATTTGTTTCGTTGATAGAATTGACTGTATCTACTCACTAGCTTCATTTGTTTTACTATGTAGTTTGATGGTGATCTTTGATATCCTACTTGACTGGCACTTGATGTTATTTTATTCGAGCTTAGTTGTTGTTCAGTTAAGCTTCGGTGCTTGATTTCTATGTTTTGGGTATTTATTTAGGATCTACCGTTTTTAGTAGGTTCTTCTAAGTAGGGACCGCACACGGTAAGGGAGTTTTATTTAGACTGTGAGTTAAGCTGCTTATGTTGTTGTGGTTGACGACTGGCGCCCTTTTGTATTTTGCTTCTTTTTGCTTCATGGAATAATCTTAAGAATAATTTCCTAATTCTTACCTGTGGCAACAATCGCCGAGAGTTTGAGCTAGTTAGGGTTGTGCTCGCCTTTTGCTGAATGGCGGTACAATGTTTAACTGCAATATAATTACTAAATTGCACATTTATAAACGTTTTTGAATATTTTTAAACGTTAGTGGAGGGTTTAATCGTGACACCTACTAAAGATGTTTCTATAAAGTTTTAAACATTTTCACTCAAAAGAAAACTTTATATCTGCATCTAATGTAGTCCGTAAATTCTGCCAAGTTGATTTTCAAATTGATGGAGCAAGTGCTACTGTCACAAAAAAAAAAAATGGTGGCTTGTGTTTGGATCAGTTGGTGTACAATGGATGAATTCTGATATCTCGGTGATGAAGGAGCAAAGAGAGGACTGGAAAGTTTCTGGCTATCGGCACGAAAGCGATGGCTTCCATTTTCTAAATATGGGAAGTGTAGGTATGGCCGACTGTTTTTAATGAAAAAGCAT